>JBCEWC010004343.1:0-27561 GCA_038996855.1 Solanum aculeatissimum | reverse complement strand
AAAGATTATATAAAATTTTGAATACACAACAAGTCAACAAATGAACAAATAAATAATTCAAATATCAATTATGCAACTAATAAAGTAAAAAAGTAATAAGATAAATATTGTAAATTGAAACGAATGTACCGAACGTCTGTGTAAAAATAGACGTAGAAGCCGAAATTGATGAAACTCAAATATTGAATATTTGGAGATTGATCCACCAAAATTTGCTCCAAATTCAAAAATAGCTCACCAAAATTAACAAATTAATCAACACAATAATAATAATATATTACTAATAATAATAATAATATTTTACTAATAATAATAATAATATTTTACTAATATAGTAATATTGAAAGAATACATACTAAATGATAAATATTTTGTAATTAATTTGATAATAGATACTTAGATAGTAATTAGTAAAGAGAATTTGAGAGAATTTAGAAATTGAGAGAATTGAAATTTGAGAGAATATTGATGAAAAAATATGTAAAGGGGTGGGGGTATTTATAGTTCATAATTAGGGGGTTATTTTTTTAAAACATTTAATAAATATAAATAATTAAAAGAGTCGTTGAAACGGCTCTTTACAACCACTTTTCTTCAGTCCTCTTATTTTTTGGCCGTTGGGGGCCCTACACCCCAACGGTCCAATTGAAAAATTTTGCCAATTTTTTTAAAATTAATTAAATAAACTGGTAATACCGGACTGGTACCGGATCGGAACCAGTAATAATTGGAATCCATCCCTCGTCCCTTTTCGTTACCCCTCCCGGTCCCCCCTACCGGTCTATAATCGAGACTCTACCAGACCGGGACCGATATTTTACCAGGACTGAACTGGACCAATACATCCCGGATCCGTTGCCAGCTATACTTTAACTTGAAAAGAAAAATCAAAACATGGCCAAAAAGGTGAACAAGGGTATAAAAAGGGTTGTGCTTGAACTGGGTGATTGGGTATGGGTGTATTTTTCAAAGAGAGGTTTCCCAATCAAAGGAAAGCTAAGTTGATGTCAAGAGGTGATGGTCTATTCCACGTGCTTGAGAGGCTCATTGACAAAGTTTACAAGGTTGACCTTCCCTCAGAGTATCAAGTCACAACACTTTCAAATTGTGTGATTTGTCTATATTTCCAACTACTGAGGATGAGGACGCACTGAATTTGATGACAAGTTCTTTTCAAGATGGAGAGAATGGTGCAAGTCAAATTGCATCAAGGCCATTCACTAGAATCAAAGCTTGAGAACTTCAAAGAGGGCAAGGGCTATTCATGAAGTTGGAGGTACTTAAGCTTGTATTGGGGTTAAAGGGAGGATTCTATGCCTTGAAGATAGCTCATGATGGTGAAGGCAGAACAGGGGAGAATCTGTCATGTTCGGCGATGGGGCAGCGAATCGGCGATCCATCGAGTGACAACATTGATGCCGTATGAGACCGTCGAATCATATGGATTGTTGAGCTTTAAAAGCTATCAATTTTGGCGGTGGAGTAAAGGCCATTCAGTGACCCACCAAATAAAGAAGGTGATAGTCACTTTGAACGCCATTTGGTCATTTCGATCACTTTTTGCCATTTTTATAATAAATTTACCTAAGACTATAAATAACTCATAGTTGCTTATTTCTAGGTTAGACTATTTTGAATATTGATGAACAATACTCCTTGTGTGAGCTTGAGAGCTTGGTACAAGATTTTGGTTGAATGTTGTTTGGAAACGGGGGTTGCTTGGGAATCCAATTTCCCTTGAGGTCTTTGTAAGAGGTTGGTGCTTGTCGTGGATTAATCGATTAAGGTCTTTAGGTTTAATATATATTTATGTTGCTTTTGATTTTTCTTCTTGTATCAATCAATCTATCTATCAATTGAGGTTTTTACGTTTAATATGCCTTTAGGTTGCTTTTGATATTTATCAATTAGAGGTTGTAGGATTTAATATATCCTTTAGTTGTCAATTGTCTATCTTTATTTTCTTGTCTTTTATTTCCATATTTTGTATTGCATCAATTGCTAAATTACCAAAATACCCCTTCAAGCTACCAAGCTCCACAATATCTAAAATTTCAAAATCCAGAATCTACTTTCGAAAATCCTCCAAACTATTGTCAAGTACCTCTATCTTCAAGAAATAATTGCACTATTATTCGTCCAAATCTTGTGAAGAAAACTCCTCAAGTATTTACTCCTTTGGTTGAAAGTCGAACCCAACTTTTTGAGAGATTGAAAACAACTTATCTGGTACAAACTATTGAACCAAAAAATATCAATGACAGTTTCAAATTTTACAAGTCCAATCTTCACTGTGATTATAATTCGGGAGGTGTTGGACATACCAGTGAGAATAACATCATCTTGAAGCATAAAATTCAAGATTTGATTGATCAAAGAATTCACTCTTAAATTGTTACTCCTAGTGTCAATAGTAATCCCCTACCAAATCATGAGGGGTGACTAATAATATGATGGAAGTCAATGGAGACCGGAATATGCATAAAGCTATTATTCCAATGAACTTTGATCGTTGTGAGAAAGCTATAGCCATTTTAATCAAAACAAAGAAATCTGAATTTGTGATCATGATACCCTACCAAGCTTCTATTTTTTTTAGATGAAGAGAGAAAAAAGTCAAAGAAGAGAATGTTAAAGTAAGAGCCAGTAAATTGTGTGCGCTATGTAGTATTTTTCGTAAAAGTGTTCTTTGAAGAATTCTCTGTTATAAAGTGAGAAGAGGGCTTTATTTATGTAGAACATATTGACAGACTAGTTAAGGAAAAAAGAATCAATTGAGAGAGATTATGAAAAATCTTTTCCTTGTATAAACAAGGAGAGTTGATTCTGGGAATCAACAAAAGTTTATACCATAAATAAATCAACATCAATTAATTAGGAAAGAAGAGAATCATTTAAGGCAATTCTTTCAATTAGCCTTAATAAAAATCTAGTCAAATAAGAGAATTGTTCCAAGGAAGGAAAATAAATCAATAATCAGACATATGTATATACAAACATAATTGTAACGCATTCCTCTTAATATCACGTAAGAACATAAGATTCCTTTAAAAATTCTAATTAAGAAGAATAAATTAAAGAGGACAGAACTATATCAATCAAGCAGGAGACGATCAAGGAGGGTTAATATCATAAAATAAAAAGGAATTAAGTATAATGTGAAGAGTCATCTTAGCAAAATCAAAATAATAATTAAACATGATAAGTGATAGTGAATTATTCAATTTAATAAAAAAGAACAACTCAAATTAAGAAAAATTGATCAATTAAAGGTGACAAAATTATTTTGGGAAGGATCAATCAGCTTACCAAATTATCTAAACATTCACCATTTCTTTTAACAAAGTATACATTCAACTAAATCACAGTCTTGTAAACATAGCCAGAATAATGTGATAATGAGAACGTCGACCAAGAATTCACCCGCCGATAGCATAGAACAACACACACAATTACATGAATTTTATGTCTTTCAATTAGTTCGCAGGGCAGTAGATGAAATAAGATAAAAGTAAATGAGAGTTTAAGAAAATCATACCAAGAACAAATTCACACATATCTATCTCAAACTAAACTTAAAACCTTAAATCAAACTTTATTCTTGACCAATTCCGTCATCGAAAAGTATAGATTCTGAGCTCATTAGTGGTTATTCTGCCACATGCAGTGGCATTTTTCGGTGGTTTGGGGGGTCGCTAGAGATGGAGCATCCGTGGTGGGGGAAGAGAATGATGAAGAAGGGGTTTTCTGATTAGGTGAAGAAGTTTATCCGACGGTTCTAGAATAGAGACGATGGAAAGAGAGGAGGATCGTTTGGTTGTTTCCAACGGGGATTTAGGGGTTGAATTCCAGATTGGTTTCTAGCAAAGATGGCAAGTTGTCGGTGAGGCACGACGGTGAAAAGGAGGGAGGGAGACGACACCGACAGTGAAGAGGGAGAACAGAGGAAACGAAAGAAAGAGGATTCGCTATTGGGGGTCATTTGGTGGTTGTTCCAGCGAGAAGGAGATGGTGGCGAGGTGATGGAGGCCATGTGCCGTTCTTACCGGAGTTGTGGTATCCCGGCGAAAATTCAGTGACGGGAGAAAGAAATGGGATTGACACTTTTGTGATAGGATCAAGTGAAGGACTTTGAGGGTGGTAAAATATTAAAATGGAAACAAAAAATGAGATTTAATTTGGACCATTGGATTAAAATTGAACGGATGAGATTAAATCTCAAGGATTTGGGTTAGATCCGGGTCAAAATGGATTTTCGGATTTAATTTAATTCAAATTGGGTTGAAATTTTAAAATTGAGCCACAAATTGACCAATTTAGGCTATAATTGAAAGAAATTATAAAATATTTGGCTAAAACTGAAATAAATTGGATAAATAAGAGCTGTAAATTAAATAAATTGGGATGAAATTGAATAGATTGTCATCTAATTAATAATTATAACATACAAATTTATGCAATATTTTAAAATAATTACTTTATGTAAAGAAAAAATGCATAAAATATATTAAACTTGTTATCCAAATATTCAAAAATATTAGTTTAAACTATAAATCGGTAAAATAGTGAATAATTGAATAAGTAGATAAATAAATAAATTATATTTAAAATATGACACTAAAAATGATACTAAATAAAATAATGAATGTAACAATAATAATAAATAATATCAATAAAACAAATATTACTACTACTATTATCACTAAAATAATTATTATTATAATAATAAAAGTAAATACTAATATAAAAATTAAATTTAAAATGGCAAAATAATTAACGAGCCAATTTTGAAAGTTTTAAAAAATATATTAAAAATACGTAATTATTTGGGATAAAATTAAAAAAATAAACTCATTTATTTGAAAAGTTTCTAAAATAACTATTTGAACCAAATGACAACCTAAAAGAGGCTATAGGCCGGTTAAAATTGGGTATCAACAGCTGCCCCTTCTTTGCTTGAGAATGAAAGATGAATTGTTGAGCAAACAAAGTTGACGGAGTAGTCGATTTTGTCCGAATGATGAAATATTATCAGAGGGACCAAATAGAATAAGGAAAGGTTGTAAAAATATTACGGTCGAAACTTCGATTTTCAAGTTGCCTACATATCTCTGGTTATACGAGAATCAGGCCATGTATAGCTCTGGATTTAGGAACGACTGAAATTCCTAAAAAATGAAATTAACGATGTGGGACTTGAGGTAAGAATGATAATAGCTTGAATTGGAAGGATTAGAGCATAATAATTGTACGAAAAGTGTATAGGAAATGATTCAGATAATGATAGAAAAATGATGGGCAAGGAGGACGATACGAATAGTGTGAAGAAAAAGAACAAGGTTGGTCGTAATCAAAGTGAAGCGATGGGCATATGGTTAGAGTGGAGGGCAAAATATACAGGAGTCCATGAGTTTTATAAGCTGTAAGGCTGTAACTTTAAAACACTAGATAAAATGATTAGAGCACGTATATTAAATAGCGAAATAATCAGAAACATGATGCAAGTTCTCACTTAGACCATGAAATTTACCATAAAACGATAAGGATGACTTCTTAGGTTATGATGTCTTAGGCCATGATAATCATGAGTTATATCCTCAGGTCATGACATGATGTCCCTAGGCCATGAAAAATGATGCCTTTGGACTACGACGTCTTAGGGATAATAATATTTTCATACAATTGTTTGGTAAATATCTTGTAAAATATAATTTTCGAGCATTATGCAAAAGTTTTTGGGCTAAATCATGCAAAAATATAATTTTGGGCACATGCAGTTTAAACTTTTGAACCAAAATAATCTAATGCAATTTTTAAATCTAATGCAATGCAAATCTCGGGCACATACGATGCAATTTTCGGGCCAAAATAATGCAACATATAAGTTTTGGACATAATGCAATGCAAATCTCGGGCACATGCAATTTTCAGGCATTTGTAATGCAAATTCGGGTGCATGCAAATTTCTCAGGCACATGCAATGTGAATGTTGGGTACATGCACATGGAAATTTTCTCGGGCACATGCAATGCAAATATCGGCCATATGCAATTTTTCGGGCACATGTAATGCAAATATCGGACAATACTATGCAAAACATATTTGGCCAATATCATGCAAATATCAGGCATATGTTATTTTTTAGGCCTATGCAACGCAAAGCGTGGGGTAATATTTTATCTTATTGAGATGACGTTTGCTTGGGCGATGTTGAAATGTGTATTTGTCCTTTCTGCATTCAAAGAAAAATTATTAGTTTAGAAAAAAGAAGAAGGATGATATATACTTCGCCATGACCAATGTACTCCGTTTGTTGCAGATGTCCAAACCTTCACCGAGCATTTACCTTAGAATAAAAAGTTAATATTTTTAAAGTGGTTGATTTAAAAATCTTAAAAGAAAGAGTAGTTGATATATTATAAAATCTTAAAAGAAAGAGTAATTGATAATTTATAATATCTTAAAGAAAGAGTAGTCAATAATTTATAAAATGATGTTGAATCTTCAATAGGGGCACATTTTGAGACAATCTAACATCTAACTGAGGAGGCAACTTAAGATTACCCAAATATTTTGATTCTAGTGCGGAATAAAGACTTTACTTTGTGAATTATGTGTTGCTTGTCATGAATTTTTGAGTTTGTCTAAAAAATTCTACCCCATTTATCTTGTTTGGTAGAATATGCTCTTGAAAGAATTTTTGAGGTCCTTTAAAAGATTCTGCCCTAGTCTAGAATCGAGAAGGAATATAGAGATTTATTATGATAAGATCGAACTCTATAGGAGCACCTACGTATCCATCTTAAATGGAAATTAGGTCTGACATAGTTCCAAGTACAAAGAGCAAAAGACAAAAGCTAAATGTAATATCTTTTCACAGCATTTGAAATTGATACGATTGGGCCAGATTTCACCGTCTATTTCTAAATATAAGCGCTCCTCCAGTCAAGACGCGATGGACCATGCATGGACCTTGTTAGTTTGCTGCGAACTTGCCCTTGGCTTCATCTTGATTTGGAAAGATTCGCTTTAAGACTAATTGTTCGAGCGAGGAGTATCTCGGTCTAACCTTCTTATTGAATGATCGAGTCATTCTATTCCAGTAAAGTTATCCGTGACAAACGAAATTGATCCTTCTTCCATCAATCAATTCCAATTGTTCGAACTTGCTTCATACCCATTCAACATTACTTAATTCTATTTCTTGGATGATTTTCAAAGATGGTATCTCAACCTCATCTAGAATCACGACTTCGTTACCATAGAACAAAAATAAAGGTGTTGCTCCAATAAAGGTTTGATAGTAGTACAATATCCCAATAGTTCAAATGGTAGCTTCTCATGTCACTACCTATAATTATCGATCATTTTTGATAGTTTCCTTTTGATGTTCTTATTCGCAACTTCTATCGCTCTATTAATTTGGGGTCTAGATGTAGTGGAGTTTAGACAGTTGATCTTGAATCAATCACAAGCTTCTTTCATTAGATCACTATTAAGATTGGTGCCATTATCAGTAATGATAGTCTAGAGTACTCCAAATCAACATATGATATTGTTCTTGACAAAATCATCGACGACCTTCTTGGTGACAGACTTGTAAGATGTGGCCTCAACCCACTTTGTGAAGTAGTCAATTACAACAAGAATAAACTTGTGTCTGTTTGACGCTGCCGGCTTGATGGGACCAATTACATCCATGCCCCAAGTTGTGAAAAGCCACGGTGAGTTAGTGATATAGAGTTCGTTAGGAGGAACTCGGATCATGTCAGCATAAGTATGACATTTACAACACTTCTGAACATAGAGGATGCAGTTCGTCTCCATGGTTAACCAAAAATAACTTAATTTGAGGACCACATGTTCCCGCGTGAATCTCCTCTACCAATCTGGATGCGTCTTTTGCTTCAATGCACCTCAACAAACCCATGTCGGGAGTCCTCCTATATAGCATTTCTCTATTTTAGAAGAATTGATTTGCCAACCTCCTAATTGTGTGTTTTTGGACTTTTGTTGCATTCTCTGGGTAACTAACACTTTTTAAGTATCCCCAAATATCATCGTACCATGGACTCCCATCCAGTTCTTCTTCAACGTGGAAGCAATATATAGACTGCTCATGTATATGAATGCGAATGAGATCAATGTGATTCTAATCTAGGTGTCGGATCATAGAGGATAAGGTAGCTAAAACATCTACAAAATCATATTGGATTCTTGGAATGTGTTTGAATTCCACTTTGGGGAATCTTTTGCAAAACTTTTGTAGCAGTCCAAATATGGTAGAAGCTTTTGATTTCTTGCCGCCCACTCGCCTTGTACCTGGTGGATCAACAAATCCAAATTCCCAATCACCAAGATTTGTTGGACGTCCAAACCAATTGCTAATTGGAGACCCAAGATGCAAGCGTCATATTCAACCATGTTATTGGAGCAATGAAATCTGAGCTTGGCTGATACGGGATAATGTTGACCAGTTGGTGAGACAAAAACAACCCTGATGCCTGATCCATTTAGATTCTTTGCTCCATCAAAGAACATCATGCAACCATTGTATTCTTCAAATATGTCTTCTCCTGTGAAGGCTATATCTTCATCGTGAAAATAAGCTTTTAGAGGCTTGTATTCTTCATCTACAGGAGTTTCTGCCAGATGATCGACTAGTGCTTGTGTTTTTACCGCTTTCTGTATAACATAGACTAGGTTGAATTCACTGAACAATATCTTCCATTAAGCTGATATATCTGTGGGAATGAACTTTTGAGAAATATACTTCAAAGGATCCATCCTTGAGATCAAATAGGTCGTATGCATTGAGAGATAATGTTGCAACTTTTGAGCTACCCAAGTCAAAGCACAACAAGTGTGCCCAAGCAAGGAATATCAAGCCTCATATGACGTGAACTTCTTACTTGTGTAGTAGATTGTCTGCTCTTTCCTTCCCATTTCATCATGTTGACCTAGGACGCATCCAAAAGGATTGTCCATGACCGATAGGTATAGAAGTAATGGTCGGCCAAACTCAGGAGGAACCAATACGGGAGGATTGGACTAATTGTTTTTTATCTTGTGAAATGCTTCTTGACATTCTGGGATCCATTTGATAGCAGTGTCCTTCTTCAGTAGCTTAAGGATTGGCTCACAGATGAAAGTGGACTGAGCTATGAAATGGCTGATGTAGTTTAGTCTGCCCAAGAAACTCATCATCTTTTTTTGGTTTTTGGAGGAGGGAGATCACGAATGACCTTGATTTTTGTTGGATTCAGATCTGTAACTCGATGACTGACAATAAAACCCAACAGATTCCCAACAGGAACCCCAAAATCACACTTTGCAGGTTTTAACTTCAAGTTGTATCTTCGCAGCCTGTCAAAGAATTTCTGAAGATCAATCAAATGGTCACACTCATTTCTTGTTTTGATGATGACATTGTCTACATAGACCTCAATTTCCTTATGGATCATGTCATGGAATAAAATGGTCATTGCTCTCATGTAGGTAGCTCCAACATTATTCAATCAAAATGATGTCATCTTGTAATTGTAAACACCTCAAGGTATAATGAAGGCAGTTTTCTCAGCATCATCCTTATGCATCTTGATTTGATGGTAGCTAACAAAGTAATCCACAAATGAATGTGTTTTATGTTTAGCACAATTGTCTATCAGAATGTGTATGTTTGGAAGTGGAAAATCATCTTTAGGACTAGCCTTGTTAAGGTATCGATAATCCACACAAACTTTGACTTTCCCATCTTTCTTAGGTACAGGCACAATGTTGGCGAGCTAGGTCGAATACTTGGTTACTTAAAGAATTCCAGTCTCCAATTGTTTTGATACTTCTTTTTTGATTTTCAAACTCAGATCAAGTTTATCTTTTCTAAGCTTCTGCTTCACCAGAGGGCAAGATGGGTCGGTAGCCAAATGGTGGGCCACTATAGAAGTGCTCAAACCTATCATATCTACATAAGACCAGACAAAAATATCCTTGTTCTTTTTCAGGTATAACATATAGTTCCTTTTCTTTTCCTCGGACATGTGAATGTTGATTCGGGTCTCTTGAACCATTTGAGAATCAACTTGATTCACCACTTCCGTTTCTTCCAGGTTTGCTTTAGGCTCATCCTCAAATTTTCAACCTTTCTAGTAACTTCGTCATACCGTTTACTTTCGTCCATCGCCTCTGTCTCAATTGTTCTATGTTGTATAGTTTCATTATGTAAAATAAAATACCTTAGTGAAAGTAATTTTTCTAAAAGAAACAACAAATTAAAGTAAAATAAAATACATCAATCAATAAGTAAAATAAGAAATTTTATTGCTTCGAAAGGCATAGCCAAATTTTAAGTTTATTAACATCGGAACGGATAGAACATCAAACCAAAATTTTAAAGCCTTTATTTTGAAAAGAATGGTAAAGAAACAATAATTTTTCATCACTATCCAAATGCCCGATGAGGTCTAGATGGGATAATGTTCCAAGTGCTGATGGTGATCTCCACTTCCTTGCTCTACATGGGGGTTTTCTGCTCCTCCTCCTCATTGCCTATGACTTTACAACTTCCTTTGTCGACCTTTGACAGGGACAAACCTTGCAACCCATCTACCAAATTTTCTATGCTATCATTCATGAACCCAGCTGATCAAAACGTTTGGTGCAAGAGTGGTAAGGGTTGTGGTAAGGGATAGTAGTACCCTACTTCAAGTGGTTCCCAGTCAAGATACTCTTCTACGAAATAAGCATACCCAAGACCAATAGTTGTCGAATGACGTAGTGGCGTTATGGGCTTAGTGATCCCTTGCAGTCCAAATCCTTGACCGTTTCCTCGCTCATAACCTGAATTCAACATCACACTCATTACATCAAAAGCCTTTGCTTCTTCTACCAATTTTTCTCTAGCCTTGGGAGGATAATTCTCGCTTATATAATGATGGCAAAGAATGTTGTAGCTAAAACTCTAATGCCCCTTTCCCATGGGCACTTCCCCTTCCTAAACCAAGCCGACAGTATCATTTTTTATATGATGGGAGATTGGCTGGGGCATATCGTAAAGTTTTGGCCCTAGCCTTTTTCCTGGTTCTAAACCCAACCATAATAGCATGCTCAAACTTTTCTGGCTATACCACGACTTTGTCTCAATATTCCCTACTAGTTCTATGGTGTTTATTTCTCTGTCCATATGACCTTTTCCTTCAAAAACATAGATAGGATGCCCCTTCTCACCGTGTACCACTACCTCTTCATGCTCCCATTCAAAATTTAGATATTAATGAAGGGTGAATGGAATTTCTCCAACCATATGAATTCACGAGCGCCCGAGAAATAGGTTGTAGGAAGCGGAAATGTCCATCACTTGGAACACAATGGGGAAGGTTACTGGACCGATAGTCGTGGCTAAAGTGATCTCTCCAATAGTGTCTATTAAGGAGCCATCTAAGGCCTTGACATTCATCTTATAAGTTTGTATATTCGTTAGATCCACATCTAACCTTTTGATAGTGCCAAGCAGGCAAATGTTCAATCCAAAACCTGGGTCAACTAGAGCCTTGGTAATTACTCTATTTTGGTATTGGGTTGTGATGTAATGAGCTCATTTATGAGCGGTCCCTTCAGGAGGAAGTTCGTCCTCGTGAAAGGATATCTTGTAAGCTTCGAACACTTGCCCGACCATGTGAGCCATCTCTCCTTTAGTAATGTTTGACAGAACATAGGCCTCATTCAGTACTTTCATCAAAGCCTTTTGGTGAAGTTTCGAGGTTTACAGGAGGGATAAGATGGATATTTGAGCAGGAACCTTACTTAATTACATAGTGATATAATACTCTTTAGCTTGTATTTTCTTCCACACACCACTTTCTTCTACTTCTATGACAAGAGGCTTGGCCTTAATTAAGATTTCTTGAGTCATGCATTTTGTGGTGTACATTTTCCCAGAGCGGGTTACTCCCTAGGCAACATTGGCTTTTTCCACTATTACCTTTTCCTTTTCGTGATTCCAAGGAACGACATGAGTGTCAAAGCATGATTGAGGGGCTCTTGTGACTATAAATAGAGACTTGGGCACAACAACTTACACCTCAAATGGTTTGCGCCCTTGTACCACAAAGGGTGGTTGAGTTATCACAACTACTAACTCATCTCGTTCTTCCAACCATATGGATCCTTCCAAATTTGTTGATTCTCCTACTTCCAGGATGTTGACCTGGTGATTACGAAGTGGGTTATTGGACATATTATGCCTTGGTTCCTTTAGTTGGATGGTTTTTTTATCTATGAGTTTTTGGATTTTATCTTTCATAGACCGACAAGATTCGGTGGTATATCCTTTCATTTCAAAATGATAGGCACAAACCTTGTTAGGGTCATACCACTTGGCTTGGTGTCTACATATAAAGAAGGGATTGAGGTGACATAACTGACTCTTTTGAGTCTTTCATAAAGTTGGGCTATGGGTTTAGCTAGAGGAGTGTAGTTTTTTATGGGCCGTTTTATCAAAGTTGGGATGGTTTTTGTAATTTTACTGTTGGGGAGATAGTAGTGGTGGTGGAGTGGTTTGGTAGTATGCTGGTTGGGTGTTATAAACGGGATATGTGGGTTGTTGGTATTGTGGAGGGGGTCTTGGTAAGAAGTATATGTTGGATAAGGGGGATAAGGCATAGGTTAAGGTGATGTCGGATAATGAGGGAGAGGTGGGATTGGAGTTTTTGGTTTGAGGGGGCTTTTGGTTCCATGCGCCAACATGACCGCACCTACTTCCTTCTTCTTGGGGTTCTCTAGCAGGCTTCCAGATTGCAGTGCCTTATTGGTGGCTTGTAGAGCTTCCATGTTTATGATGGTACTACTCTTAATACCTTTCTCAATTCTCTTGCCTAGCCTAATGATATCAACAAAACTTTTCTCTGCGATAAGCATCATCTTGTCGTAATACTAAGGCTCCTGCACACGAATAAAATAATCTTTCATCTGGGACTCATGTATGAGAGGCCTGTACCTAGAAGCCTTAGACCTCCACCTTACGACATAGTCCCTAAATGTCTCACCAGGCTTCTTCTTCAGATTCTGGATATATTACCAATCAGGTGTATTCTCTGTGTTGAACCCAAACCAGTCTATAAAATTGGAAGCCATATCTACCTAGCTTGACCATTTGCGAGCATCTTGGTCAATGTACCAGGTCAGGGCTTCTCCTGTGAGACTTCTCATAAACAATTTCATTCTAATCCTTTCATCTCTTATAACCCCAACAAGCTTTTCACAATATATGTGCAAGTGGGCTTTAGGGTCACCAATACCATTAAATAGTTTAAATTTGGGAGGTTTGTATCCCTCGAGTAGTTCTACATCAGGGTGTATGCATAAGTCCTCATAACTCAAACCAACTACCCTTTTGCTTGTTTCAACATGTTGCAAATGACTGGTAAACCTATCCAACTTCTCAGCTATGGACTTAATCAAAATATCTTTTTGGGAGGATTTTGATTCGTTGTAGTCGTGGGTATAAAAGGCAATTTCGACATATAAGGGATTATGGTTATGGTTTCCAATGGAGCCAGCATAGAAAGGGTTGACAGTGGATTTGAGAGGTATGATTGGAATGTGGCTAGAGTTTTGAGGGTACAATGTTGTCTCAGAAGGCCTGGGTTGTATGGATTTTGTAAGTGATGACTGGGAAGTTAGGTATTTTGGGGTGGCATACTGGTGGGATTTAGTGGCATTTGAGAAGTGGGTTTAACAAATGGGGGTAATTTGGTAGTGTGGCTTGGATAGTTGTGATTTGGTCTTCCATCTTCTCTCCAAAAGGAGTACCGAGAGAAAGGGATAAGCTAGCTAGATTTCACATGCTAGCTATCTATCTTCGAGTTTCAAAATTTTCCGCTCCAACCTTAAGACCAAGTTAGTGGAGTGAGCCCCTCTTTCAGAATTCTCATTGGTGTTATTGTTGTCAGCCATCTTGCCTCTTCTTTTGTTGTTCAAACTTTGGAGTGGCGGAGGAGGAGGAGGGGCCCGTTTTGATCTTGTGTAATAGGCCAAAATGTGCGAACAAATCAACCTTGGAGAGGGGAAAAATAAAACAACCAAAAACTAGTCAAGGGTGTTAAAATAATAATAATGAGCACATAGTTTTAAAGTAATCGTCCTAAGATGCAAGGGACCTTGTTGAGTCAGAGGTAGGCCTAATACGACAAGCGAGTGATTCGCGATAATTAGTTCAATCCTTAATTTGTGAGTTGGAGTTTAGAGTTAGTATAATTAAAGGTAATAAAAGATAAAGCTATTTTATTAGAAAGGCGAACTAATATATCGTGAGAAAATAAAATAAACTTGCATGAAATAAAACCTAAAGGGAGGAAGGATGACATGGGGGAAAATAACTAAAACAAAACTAAAGTCTTCAAATGTGGATATCTTCATATGTAGGGACAATTTGCTCTCTTATCTCCGAGGTGATGCCATAGTCACCATTAAGCAGATTGCAGGCCCAAGCTTTCTCTTCCAGGTCTTCAAACGCAGGATGTCTACCTTGATCGAGGTTTACTCTTTTAGCATCTTTTGGGTGCCAGACATACTAATTTGTTGTGCAATAAGGGTGAGGCTCTTGGACTTGGACAATAATAGCCCTCTCCCATCTTCCCATTAGTCTTAGACTTGTGTAATTCCTTCTCCAAAGTCGTACTTGGCTATGTTCATGTTAGAGCGAAGTGGGATCATTTGGATTAGCCCAAATTGACAAAGAGCTCGTAGAGGGGTGTATGGTTGGACCCTTTTCAATTTGATGAGTTTAATGGACATAAAGTTCATCACCCTTTACCTTGACACATTGGATGCGCAACCAACTATACTTTCATTGAATCTGATACCCAAATAGTCCTCTCATAAAAACATACCATTCCCAGTTCCTTGTGGAGCATTGAATCTGGACATTCTCCTTACGTGAGTGTGAATCAGGTTCCCCATTCCATCTAGACTATCATATATGGCAGGTCGTCTATAGAAGTGCTCAATTTTCTATATTTGTAATAAGAAGTTGTACCCCTCAAAGAACCTTTTGCGCATAACACATTTGGACAATGCCTTCATCATTTCGACGACGATCATTGGAACCAAAGTTACATTAGCATGATCTATCCCTCTAGCCAATTCTCGAACCACAAAACTCAAAGAAGTGTCTATTTTTCCTTCTTGTTTAGAGAACACCAGTGAACCCAACAGTGCGAGGGCGAAGGCATTAATGCAATATTTTTTCCACTTTTCAGCAGTGCAAGCAAATTCTTCATTAAACTTCTTGTGACCATCCTTGTGACTGAAACGAGAGTATAAAAAATCCAAAGAGATCCAATTAAAGTCGAGAGAGGTCAGACTTGGATTATATCTCAATCCTAGAGATCTAAGAAACTTCCTCGCCGATTGCTTGTGTGGAATGATCATGCGACGCCTATGGTAGCTCAGTTCAGTGAACCCACCAATTTCCTTTATGGTGGGGGTCATCTATAAATCTCTGAATTTAAAGATTGTTCTTACACGGTCCTAGAATCTCAACAGGGCCTTGATTAGGTACTTGTTGGGGGCGATGAAGAGGAGGACAATCAAACCACCCAATAACTGATAGACTTCCATAGCATGCTCTTTTTGATCTCGTTCCACCACCCTTTGAGTCTATGATTAAGACACACTACCATGCGAGTGTTCGAAAAATTTGGTCAATCCATGAAATCTGCACACAATAAATATAAAATGATCTAAACTCTATTCTACACATTTAGGCTTGAATTAGTTTTATCACGTTTCACATAGACACGTAGTATGCAATATTTCTGTCTATAGGCTGATTGGACCCTTTAAACTTAAATGGGATGGCTACTATGATGTAGATTGACCCCAATAATCAAACTATCTAAGGCTCATGCATGCATGACCTAGTTTCAGGGGTGGATAAAGCTTTATCCTAAGTTTATACAATAGTGGGTTAGACACAGAATGAGTTTCTTATGTCAGAAGGTGCATGGTCCCACGATAGCAAAACTATCCGCTTACACCACGCTTATGCTATCTCTCTAGATAGTGGGTTTCAAAGAGAATTTTGTGAGGAGCACAAAGGCACAACCTCATGAGGAAAGAAAAAAAAGAAGGGTCTCAAGTGAGAGAAAATATGAGTGGTATGACAGTATATAAAATAATAACATTTAGCACATAGTTCTAAAGAAGTAATAAAATGTAAAGCAAATAAAGGAAAGGAAGAAAGAAATGGAAAAAAGGGTAGGGAGTTAGAGGGGATAAGGGAGAGAAAAGGGGGTTGTTAGAGGGGATGAGGGAGGTAAATGAGGGATGTTAGAGGGGATGGGTAGCTCGGAGTAACAATATTAAAAGGGGAAGGGAGAAGAGAAAGGAAAGGGTACAGTTAGAGGGGGGAAAAGGAAGACAATTAAGTTAGTAAAAGAGAAATAATAGTAATAACAATAATAAAAAAACAAACCCACATAAAATGCAAAATATTTTAGTTAAAGCCTAATATCTCCAGCAGGGTCGCCATTCTGTCGTGCCCCCATTTTTTCCTCGCGGTAAAGATGAGAACCTGGACGACGTTATGGAAACAACTCTTTTGGGATTTGAAGAGTCGTCATCTAATGATTTGAGGTGCGTTAGGACACCATTCTAACCTTAAAACAAACTAAGTCTAATCTAAGGGTCTGATGACCAGAGAACAGGTAAGATGTTAGACATCCTTCGAGATCCGCGAATGCGGGTCCCGACCGTATCTCATTTCTTATGTGGGGGTCGAAAACAAGCAAATGGGTCTCTTAGTTAAAAGATTCTAAATTAAATTCTAAGTGATAAAATAATTTTTTTTATTAAATAAATCAGGTGACAAAATAGTGAGTTAATTAAACAAGTAATAAAATAATCTAGGTGATACATTTGAACTAAATTGGTTAAAGCTAATAAAGGAATTTGATTATTAGTTTTATAATTAAGTGATCACAAAGAATATAACACAAAAAGTTATTATTTTTTTAAATTTTTTTATTAATCTAAATCTAAATGACCACATGAATTTTATTTATTTATTTATTTAGAACTAGTGAGCAATCAATAAAAAAAGAAAAACAAACAAATTAATGCGAAAACTAAACTACCCCAATAAAATAAAATATTTTCACAAAAGAATTTTGTTGATTTCAAGGAAGAGATTTTGAAAAGTTTTTAAGAAAATATTTGTTTCTTTTAGGGACCAAACTATGATATTTATTATCATAACTCCTTCACCCTAGAAACAATTTGATTTGAGATCGGTCTAAAAATAATAATATATAGCTTTTGTTTAAAAAATAGTGAAAACTTTTATATAATATATACACACATAAATATTTACATATAAAATACACACAATCCCATTTTAAAATTTTGGTGAGTGTTTCTCCCGCGGATGCGTCGGCCAATTTAAAAAGATGAAATTAGATCTCGTAATTCCTTTTGGATCTCTCACTAACTATAGGTTAGGAGATAGCCATATTTTATATTTTTTTACGCTTTGTCTAACTCATGTTGAAAAAATATTTTAGTATAAAATTATTATTTAAAAAGTAAAAGAAATAAAAGAACACATAGCACATATTCCCTGTCCTCGATAAAAAAACTCCCGATTTCACTATTATTTGTTTACATATTTTGCGGAAATAAAATACAACAATAATAACAACATAAAGAACTTCAAGGTCATCCTCCTTCCATCCCAAGCGACTTTTCACTTTAACTCGAAACTTAAAGCCTGCTAAACAAAGAAAAAGAAGTAATATGTGTCAAAATAATAAGAAGAAAAAAAATACTTACCAATCAAGGACAAGAAAAAATCGAATGGTGAATGATAATCAGAGAATAGAGTTGATTGCAGTCCTCCTCCCCCCTCCCCCCCCCCCCCTTTATTTTTTAGATGAAGAAAGAGCAAAAGTCAAAGAAAAGAATGTTAGAGTAAAAACCAGTAAATTGTGTGCACTATGTAGTATTTTTTTTCTTAAAAGTATTCTCTGAAGAATCATCTGTCGTAAAGTGTGCAGAGGGCTTTGTTTATATAGAACATATGGACAGACTAGTTAAGGAAAAAAGAATCAATTGAGAGAGATTATGAATTCACCCACTGATAACATAGAACAAAACACGTAATTACATGAATTTCATGTCTTTCAATTAGTTCGCAGGACAGTAGATAAAATAAGATAAAAGTAAATGAGAGTTTAAGAAAATCATACCAAGAACGAATTCACACATATCTATCTCGAACTAAACTTAAAACCTTAAATCGAACTTCATTCTTGACCAATTTCATCATTGGAAAGTATGGATTTTGTGGTCGTTGATGGTTGTTCCGCCACATGCAATGGCATTTTCCGGTGGTTTAGGGGGAAGCTAGAGATGGGGCTTCCGTGGTGGGGGAAGAGAATGATGAAGATGAGATTTTTTGACAAGGCGAAGGGATTTATCCGGTGGTTCTCGAACAAACGATGGAAAGAGAGGAGGGTCGTATGGTTGTGTCCGATGGGGATTTGGGAGTTGATTTTCAGGAGGATTCTAGGCGGAGATGGCAGGATGCCGGTGAGGCACAACGGTGAAAGGAGGGAGGGACGATGCCCGCGATGAAGAGGGAGAACAGACGAAACGAAGGAAAGAGGGGTCGCTATTGGGGTCGTTTGGTGGTTGTTCCTTTGAGAAGGAGATGGTGACGAGGTGATGGTGGCCATGGGCCTTTCCTGCCGAAGTGGTGGTATCCCAGCGAAAATTCGACGATTGGAGAAAGGAATAGGGGCGACACTTTTGTGATTGGAGTAAAGTGAAGGACTTTGAGGGTTTGGGAGTGGTAAAGTACTAAAAATGGAAAGAAAAAAATGAGATTTAATTTGGACCATTGGATTAAAATTGAACGGATGAGATTAAATCTCAGGGATTTGGGTTAGATCCGGGTCAAAATAGATTATTCAGATTTAATTTAATTGAAATTGGGTCGAAAAGTTAAAATTGAGCCACAAATTGACCGGTTTAGGCTATAGTTGAAAGTAATTGTAAGGCATTGGGCTAAAATTTTAATAAATTGGATAAAAAAAGCTACAAATTAAATAAATTGGGATGAAATTGAATAAATTGCCATCTAATTAATAATTATAATATACAAATTTATGCAATATTTTAAAATAATTACTTTGTGTAAAGAAAAAATGCATAAAATATATTAAAATTGTTATGTAAATATTGAAAAATATTATTTAAATTAAAAATCGATAAAGTGGTGAAATTGAATAAGTAGATAAATAAATAAATAATATTTAAAATATGACACTAAAAATAAAACTAAGTAAAATAATGAAAGTAACAATAATAATAAATAATATCAATAAAACAAATATTACTACTAGTATTATCACTAAAATTATTATTATTATTATAATAAAAGTAAATACTAATAATATTAATAATAATTATATAAAAAGTAATTTTAAAAACACAAAATAATTACCGAACCAATTTTAAAAGTTTTTAAAAATATATTAAAAATACCTAATTATTTGGAATAAAATTAAAAAACAAACTCATTTATTTGAAAAGTTTTAAAAATACCTATTTTAACCAAATGACAACCTAAAATAGGTTTTAGGTCAATCAAAATTGGGTGTCAACACCCTAGACGTGACCGACACTCAAAGACTATTGCTAGTTCCAAAGCGAATCACTTGGCCTCAAAACGATCATTCAAGCATTCATATCAGCGGAAGTCTTATAATAATGTGACATTATAATGGGCAACTAAATTAACCGTCTAATTCAATGAATAAAGGTCTTGGGCTTATAAAGTCAAACTCAACATCTGTGACATAAGAGTGGATTTAATGAAAACTTAATTCAAGAAGAGAAGAATGTCAACATCAACTCATCATCTTCTAGTCTATGAAGCCTCTATCACCATAGTCTAGATGGTACCATGAAAGGCTATGGATATCGTAAATAAAAAGTGACACTAACTCAAAAGCAAAAGAGATATAAATGGCATCCTCCGAATGCAGGGGAGGACTTGCCAATCAGCTGTAGGAAGATAAGACCTTCAACGATGCACCTGTTTATGATTTCGAGTATTTGTCTCTGCATCATGAAAGATGCAGGCCCAAATGGGCGTCAGTATATGGAATATGCTGGTATGTAAAATAGTTGGAAAGGAAAATGTATCATAAAATATACTCAACTCAAACATCAACTCATCTCAGATATCAACTCAACTCAAGAGACTCAACTCAAAAAGTAAGGAACTCAATCATCACATTAGAATATTGTCATAACCTATCTGGGAGTTTCTCTAACCGATAATCATCATTCACGAGACGGTGATGATACAACAAAGCAAATTTGTTTCCATATCCATCCAGTACCTTGTCGGGGTAAAGGACATCCTATCGGTGGATCCACAATATATAACATCAAGTCCTCTTTTGGGACAATAGGAAAATATTCGATTTTACGATTCAATCCTCTCCTACCTTAGCTACGTAGTTATTGAGTTTGAGTTGTTGTTTAATCTTCCTCAATATGGTGCTCAATACTCCTCCCAGGACTCAACATGATCATAAGACACCAATCCTATTGGTTAACTCATTCAATTAGCTCATTGGACATTACAACAACTCATTTCATCACATCAATCATCAACTCCTTAATTAGGAACATTATTTTAGGATTAGTTTCATGACCTTTAAGACTCCAAGAGAACATCAAGTTTCATCAACATCATTATCAACACTCTCACATTTTGATCACGAGCATCATCACATGCATATTCATGTTATCAATGCTCTAGACTCATCTCCTAAGTTCATTCTTGTAATTTTTAATAAATAAAAACCTAGGGTTTATGTTCAATATAGGAATTCAAAACCATTTGTTCAAGGAACAAGTTTATAGGAATCATCAATTATATAGTATAAGCAAAATAGGTTAAATATTATAGAAGGTTTCAAACAATACACAATCATGGGAACATCAATGCCATCATAACTCATCCAATCAAAAACATGGGCCACTTAGGTTAGCGTTACATACCTGGAATGAATACAAACAATCAACTTTGTAAGAAGTTAGCCTCAATCCTGTGAACCCTATTATCCTCTTCTTCACTCAAAGTCTTTTCTTAGTTTTTAGCATAAGAGACTTTAGAATGGGTTTAGAAATCCTTTTAGGCAAAAAATGTCCTATATTGATCGTGTTTTAAGTTTAAGAGGGATGGGGAAATATATGGAATGCCCCTCCAATAATTAATAATTTTGAACTTTGCTGGTATAGGTGGGTGAACCACATCCGCCATGAGGACCTGTTGTGTACTTGTATATTTTTTTTCAAAAAATTTTCGATCAATTTTCCAATCCCGTAAAAAATTTAGAACCCCAGTTAAGTGCCAGTCCATGACAAATTCGTGATGCGAGCATGTTGTGCCCTTTTCTGAAATTGCGTTTCAGTTCAAAAAATTATCTTTTGATCCGGTTGCTCTAAAAATCAACCAAGATCATTTTTCCACACTATTGTTTGTGTTGATCATATTTCTAGCCTAGGATTTTCCAAAAGAGTTTGGAAAGATGTGTTTTGTTATCTAGGAGTATTTTGGTAATTTTATCGGTGTAACATTATCTCCCCCTTGAAATCATTCTTTCTCGAATGAAGAGTAAATAAAGATGGACTCAATGCACAAATAACAGTCAAGACTTACTTAATCAATCAATCAACCAGTCAAACTCTCTAGACAATCAAACATCAACTCTAGGATAGACAATTTAATGCACATCAAGGGTAAGGACATTACCTTAGACATTCTCATCATTGGGCATCAGTAGATGCGAATATTTTGCTTTCATATCATCCTCAGCTTTTCACGCGACTTCCTGAACAAATTAATTCCTCTATAGGACTTTGATGGAGGCTATCTCTTTGTTCCTCAATTTGCGAACCTAATGGTCTAGGATCTGAACTGGAACCTCCTTATAGTGCAAGCTATCTTTCACTTCGATACTCTCAATAGGGATTACTAACGAAGGATTTCTCAAGCATTTCTTCAACATTGAATCATGATAGACCGAGTAAATCACAGCTAACTCAGAAGGCAACCCTAACTCATACGCAACATTCTCAATCCTCTTTACAATCTAATAAGGACTAATATAGAGGGGACTTAGCTTTCCTTTTTAACCAAATCTCATAATACCCTTCATGGGAGGCACTTTCCAATTAAACTCAATCGTTCACCTAAAACTCTAAATCTCTTCTTCTCACATCAGTGTAAGACTTCTGGCGGCTCTGGTAGTCTTTAATATCTCTCTAATAATCCTCACCTTTTCCATAGGCTTGTGAACAAGGTCAGGTCCAATCAATTCAACTTCACCAACTTCAAACCACCCAATTGGTGAGCTACGTCTCCTCCCATATACAACTTCGTAGTGGGCTATCTGAATACTCACATGATAACTATTGTTATATAAAAATTTGATGAGAGGTAAGTGGTCATCCCAATTGCCTTTGAAGTCAAGGACGCAAGCCCTCTACATATCCTCTACTGTTTGAATTGTGCGCTCATCTTGGCCATCGGTCTGGGGTGAAAGGTTATTCTAAGATTCACATGTGAACCCAATATTTTTTGAAAACATGGCAAAAATTGGGAGGTGAACTGAGCCCTTCTATCTGAGATGATTGATAAGGGAACTCTATGAAATTGGATAATTTCTCTTATATATAGTCGGGCATAATCCTCTACAGTGTCCATTGGCTTAACAGCCAGGAAGTGAGCTAATTTATTCATCCTATCCATAATCACCCATATTGAATCATGTTACTTTTGGGACCTCGACAATCCTGTGATGAAATCCATATTGATCATCTCCCACTTTCATTAAGGGATCTCAAAGTTTTGAACCAATCCACATAGAATTTGGTGCTTATTTTTAACCTGTTGGGAATTTGGGCACTTGTAGATAAATTAAGAAACATTCTTCTTCATTCCACTCCACCATCAGATCTCTCTGAAGTTGTGGTACATTTTGGTAGCATCAGGATAGATGGAATACCTAGAGTAGTGAGCTTTGACCATAATTCTTTCTTGAACACCATCAACATTTGAGACATAATATACTCTGGTATCTCAATACATCATCTCCCCTTTTGAGAAAACCATCACCTTATGTTTATGGATAACCTCCTTCAACTGAAGTAGGACAGGGTCTTAATCTTGTTTCTCTTTCACCTCCACTACTAGAGATGATGCAAACCCATTCTGAATATTAATCCCACCTTTGGTATTCCCCTTAAGTTGTACTACCATTCAAGCCAATCTATGCATTTCCTTAGCTAATTCTTTCTTTACTTCCTTCACGTAGGTAGTGCTACCTATAAATAACCTGTTAAGAGTGTCAGCAACAATGTTAGTTTTACCTAGGTGGTAGAGAATACTCATGTCATAGTCCTTGAGAAACTCCAACCATCTCCTCTACCGCAGTTGAGCTCTTTCTAGTTGAAAACATATTGCAGACTTTTGTGGTCAGTGAACACATACACATGCACTCCATACAAATAGTGGCGCCAAATCTTAAGAGAAAATACCACCGCTTCCAAGTCAAGATCATAGATTGGATAGTTATTCTCATTAACCTTAAGCTATCTGGAAGCATAGGATACAACTTTACCCTTATGCTTCAATACACACCTCAATCACACTCTTGAGGCATCGCAATAAATGACAAATCCAGCAGTCCCTTCAAGCAAGGTCAACACTGGAGCAGTAGTTAGTCTTGTTTTAAATTCTTGAAAGCTCTTCTTGGATTCATCAGACTATTGTAACTTAACCTTCTTCTGAGTCAATCTAGTTAATGGTGAGGATATGAAAGAAAATCCTTCAACAAATCTGCCGTAGTAGCCTGTCAACCCTAAGAAACTTCTTATGTCAGTCGTAGTGGTCAGTCTAGGCCATTTCATAACCGCCTTAATCTTTTGGGTATCCACTCTAATACCTTTGCCCGAGAATATATTGCCTAGAAAAGCCACAGACTTGAGCCAAAACTCACACTTTGAAAATTTTACATACAACTCGTTCTCTTTAAGAGTCTGAAGAAAGATCCTGAGGTGATTGGCATGCTCCTCCTCATCTCTAGAATACACCAAAATATCATCGATAAACACAACCATGAACATATCAAGATACTGTCTGAATACTTTCTTCATCAAGTCCATGAAGGTTGCAAGTGTATTTGACAACCCAAAGGACATTACCAAGAACATATACTGACCACATTGGGTTCAGAAAGTCATCTTTCAGATGTCACATTCTATCATTTTTAATTGGTGATAGCCTGATCTCAGATCTATCTTAGAGAAAATAGTGGCACCCTGGAGTTGGTCAGACAAGTCATCTATCCTTGGGAGGGGATACTTATTCTTTACTATTACCTTGTTCAACTGGCGATAATAAATACATATTCTGTGGGACCCATCTTTCTTTCACACGAATAGGACAGGAGCACCCCAAGGAGAAACATTTGGCCTAATAAAGTCTTTTTCCATCAAATCGCTCAGTGGCTCTTTCAACTCTTTCAACTCAGCAAGAGTCATTCTATAAGGTGGAATAGAAATGAGCTGAGTATCGGGAAGAACATCAATTCCATAGTAGATCTCCCTATTAGGAGGGACTTTGGGTAGATCCTCAGGAAACACTTTGAGAAACTCATTCACAAGTAGAACTAACTCAATAGTAGGAGGCTCTACATCATCAGTCTTAACTCGCATGAGGTGATAGATATATTTTTTAAAGATTAGCCTTCTGGTCCTAAGGTAGGAAATAAACTTACCCTTAAGTGCAATAGAATTTCCTTTCCACTCTAGGATAAGGAATTGGAATTTAACAATTTGGGTCCTACAATCGATGGAGGCATAACAGGAATGAAGCCAATCCATGCCAAGAATTACATCAAAGTCAACTATCTCCAACTCTATCAAGTCAGCTAAGGTATCCTTCTGATAGACGGATACTACATAATTTCTATAGACCCTCTCAGCTAGGATAGACTCACCAATAGAAGTAGAAACAACAAAGGGTTCAAGCAAGCACTCAAGAAGAATCTCAAATCTATTAGCCACATAGGGAGTCACAAAAGATAGAGTGGCACCCAGATCAAATAATGCATAACAATCAAAGGTAAAGACTCGAAGCATACCAATGACAATATCTGGGGTAACTTATTGATCCTGTCAAGTACCTATCGCATATAGACGGTTTGATCCTCCACCTGTACCTATAGTGGTACCCCCTGATTATTGCTAGTTAGGGGTGCTACGGAGGACTGTGCTTTGTTACCTCCATCACCTCACCTGTTCATAGGATACTTATTCTGGAAGTTGCCAGCTTGTCCATATTTATAATAAACATTTGTACCATCACAGTACTCTCTAGGTGGAGTGTGCCACACTAGCCACAAGGTGGATTTAATCTAGAACCTTAGGCCACACTAGCTTGGGATTGAGAACCCTGAGCACTGAAATTTGAATGACCATAAGATTTCTGATCATACCTTTTATGTTGGACGGGTATATTTGCAGAGAATGGTGCATAACTGGAAGACCTCTTCTAGAAGTAAGACTTATCTCCTTTACTCTGCTTATGTTGGTTAGGCTTATTCCCTGTCGATTTAGCTTTCTTAATCAAATTCTCTTCCCTGTACCTCTACTTATCCTCCTCAAGTTGTTATGTATAAACTATAAGCCTGGAGATGTCCATGCCTGGAGTCAACAATGTTGTTTTGCACTCCTTCTTCACGTGCTTGGCTAATCCAGATACGAACTTTCTCATCTTGTCCCTCATGTCTTGCACCATCTCTGGAGCATACGTGGATAGCTGAATGAACTTAAGGCTATACTCTTTGATAGTAAACCCCTTTTGCTTCAAGTTCATGAACTCTTCAATCTTTTCCGCCCTCAACTCTTGAGGAAAGAAGTGATTGAGGAAAGCACTTTCAAACTCATTCCATTCAGCAGGCCCAACATCCTCACCTCAACCCTGTTATACCAGACATTTGCCACATCTTTGAGCTGATAGGAAGGGAGTTCAACTACTTTAACCTCAAATGCATGCATAAATTTCATGACCTTCCACATCTCATCAATGAAGTTTTGTGGGTCTTCCTCAACTTTCGACCATGTGAAGACTGGCGGGTTTATTCTTAAGAAATCCCTAAGCCTATTTGTAGTAGTGGCTCTTGAGAGCTAGAACTAGGAGCCTGTGATCCTCGATTACCTCTCTAGGAGGCCACTAGTTGGGTGAGCATAGTAATGGCTCCACTAAAGTCTGCCTCTGAAGCAAGGACTCGCTAAGTAGTAGACATCTGCAAAACTCCAGTAGCTCGGGCATGTCAACCCCATCCTCTTATCCTTGTCTGAGTAGGGACCCCTGGTGGCAGATTCTTAGTGTTAGAGGTTGAGGCATCTTGTTGGGTAGCGGTAAGATTTGGAGGTATGATCTGCAAATGCGTAATGCACAAATATGATAGGCATTTCAATAGAGTTATACTCCATCACACGAACTCAAAATACAAAACAAGTGTAAACATTCCTAATGTCCTATAGTCTCTTGCTTATAAAGTATGGTGCACAACATACCCATAAACAAGACTCTCTAGACACGACTTCATAGACTCCCTTGGACACTTGAACTTTGTTCTCTGATACCAAATTTGTCACGTCCTAAGAGGGTACCCTAGACGGGGCTGGTACTCAGAGACTATTGCTAGTCCCAAAATGAACCACTTGGCCTCATAATGATCGTTCAATGATTAATATCAACGAAATACTTATAATAAAGTGATATTATAATAGGCAACTCAATTAATAATCTAACTCAATGAATAAAGGTTATGGGCCTACAAAGTCAAACTCAACATCTGTGACATAAGAGTAGATTTAATAAAAACTCAATTCAAGAAGAGAAGGACCTCAATATCAACTCATCTTCTAGTCTATGAAGCCTCTATCTCTATAGTCTAGATGGTACCATGACAAATCATGGCTACCACAAATAAAAAGTGAAAAAAACTCAAAAGTAAAAGAGATATAAATAAAATCCTCCGAATGCAGGGAAAGACTCACCAATCAGCTGTAAGAAGATAAGACCTTCAATGAAGTGCTTATTGATGATCTCGAGTATCTGTCTCTGCATCATGAAAAAATGCAGGCACAAAGGGGTATCAGTACATGGAATATAATCGTATGTTAAATAGTTAGAAAGAAAAAGGCATCATAAAATATACTCAACTCAAATATCAACTCATGTCAGACATCAACTCAACTCAAGAGACTCAACTAAAAAAGTAAAGAACTCAATCATCATATTAGGATAGCATCATAACCTATCTGGGAGTTTCTCTAACTGATAATCATCACCTATGAGTCGGTGATGATACAATAAAGGGATGTCGTGTCATGCCCAGTGTCACGACCCGGATAGGGGCCTAGATGTGACATGGCGAAGGAGAACCCGAAAGTCCTCGATCAAGCCATCATAGC
>JBCEWC010004342.1:0-27567 GCA_038996855.1 Solanum aculeatissimum | reverse complement strand
TGTGCTGTAGAAATTAGGTGATTAAATGGTGATTTAAGTTTGAATTTTATGAATGTTCATGGAAACTTTTGAAGGATTAATGTGCATGTCCCTTAATGATTTAATTATGCATGGGTAAATTACATTATGCTTTAAATATAGAATTTTTCATGGTTTATATTGAAACATATCTTGAATTGTGAATTAAAGTTTGGATTCCATTACCCATGCACTTGTTCCTCATTCATGGCATATGCATTGAAAATTGTTATGATGAAACTCTTGTTATGATATGATATGCTAAGGCTTGTGATCACATAGTCTCTCTGTTATGCCTCTTTGAGCATTATGGGTACTTGCACCACTTTGATATGTTATGAAGGCTTGATATGATAAGCTATGTAGATGGGCTACTCTTATTGCATTGATATGAAAATGATTATGAGAATGATTTTGGAAACTCTTGTTGGCTTTTGGCCTAATGCATGACTATGGATTTGATCAATGGTTTTGGTTTTGACTAATGATGCATGATTTGAAAAGAATTTAAATTTTTCGATTTGAAGTGCATGTATATATATGTATTCCCATGGGATGAGACTTAGTACCAAGGAATTGGAGTCGGGGTGGACTATCTCCAAGGGTCCATACTTCTTTTCGTCAAACCATATGTCATCATGGGTTTATCTCCCAAGATAGAGATTGACTTGTTATGTATCCCCTTATTGAAGGGTTGACTAGGGATCTACTTGGCAAGTAGTCCGGATCTGGGTAGTAGCTTGCTTGGGTCTCCTCCGTTGTCGATTGAGGTTACATCCCTGCTATATTATGATCATAGGATTACATCTCATGCATCATGAAATAACATATTATTATATTACCCTTAGGCTACGTGCACTCCTTTCATATCATTTGTCCCCTTGCCATGTTGTTGGGTTATACTATATTGTCATATGCATTGCATGCCCGCATACTTAGGACGTATTATGTGCTAACCCGTACTCTTTGTCTACATGTTCTAACCATGTAGGGACCGGAGATGACTTCTATATTCCATCGAACGACGTGTGATCATCTTGAAGACTTTTGCTTGTGGTGAGTCCTTTTGTTCAAGGGCAATAACCGCTTTCTATCTAGCTAGTGTTGTTTTTACTTTTCTTACTTATGTATTGAGGGTGAGCCTCAAACTATGTCGAGGCCTCACTTTATCTATGTAGAGGCTTGTTGGACAAACTAAACTCTTGTACGTTGGAATGAAATTGTTGAATATTATGACCACTGAAATATTATGCTTTATGAGTCTTGATTATGGAAATGGTATTGATTTTGCTTATGACTTGATGTTGGGATTGTATGTTGATTATGTGCTTATGTGGAAAGTCCCATAATCTCGGTGTTCCCCTATAGCTTGAGTCCTACTTTCCCGCCCCTTAGAGATAACTATTATGTGTTATGTGAATCCATGTTTATCCCATTCCCGGCAACATCCCCATAGCTGGAGTCCAAAGCCCCGATTCCCTTAGAGCTTATGTGATATGTGTTTACTTTCGCACTTCTGAACCGATGATGTGTGTGATGATTCTATGATGACTTGATCGAGGACTTTTGGGTTCTCTTTCTCCATGTCACATATAGGCCCCCTTCCGGGTCGTGACAAAGGGATATCTAATTCTCGGTGTGCTAAGATTTATAGTCTTTTAAAGTTGTCCCTTGCATAATCTAATGCGAAAAACTCAATTGATAGGAAAGTTTTGAACTCGACTAAGTACTAGAGGTCTCTTATGAACCTAATTCACTTCTAATACTATTTACACTTATAGGAACGAGCCTAAAATATAGGTACATTAAGTCATCGCTAGTTTCAAGCTTATATACTTACGACGAAAAAAATTTGGATCGTATGAATAGAGTTATGGGGTGTTATATTATTTTTGGGAAAAATTCGATTAAATCAAAGAGTTGATTGACTCATTATTTTTATTTCCTTTACTTACGCTGAAATTAATTAGATTGATTGATTTTACTGCCTTTATCGTTCCATTCTCACTATTATATAAACAAACTCCCTTCTCACAATTCTAGACCACTCTTCAAACGAAAAAAAGGAATTCCACAAACTCTATATGAAAAGTTCCTTCCCTGCTTCATAACTCCTTTCTACATTCTGCCTTTCTCTCAAAAAATAAAAATAAAAATTGAACTATGCTCTCTTCAACGTTATTTTCTTAACTTCAAGATCAAGTTTGGTATTAATCATTAGTGGATTAATTGGTAAGTTATTCTCTTATTTTTATTCATATGTTCTTGAGTTGCATGTCTATCTATTTTATTATTTTTATTTTTCTATCGGTACTGCTAGTTTGTTTTTAGTGTTACAGGTTCTTTTTACTTTTTACAAATCAATACAGGAAGAGTCGCCTGGGACGTAGATGAATTCAGTAGAATACTTGAAGTTTTTCTTTTTCTATTATGATGTATTTTACTTTTTCGCAAAATGATGTAATGAGAAATATAGTGAAGTTGGGGATTAGTTAAAGGAGGGAGGGGGATTATGTGCTAAATGTTTTTTCTTCTTTCTTTTTCTTTTTCTAAGATGTCTTGCTTTGCTCGTTTGACTGATTAATGATTTTTAGGCAATCTTAAACTAGGGTTTAATATTTTTAAATGAGTCATGTGTGCATTAATGGTTTAGGGGTGAATAATATCATGCCTATAGGATTTTTGTCTTGTTTAAAGTATGTTTTTTTAGATATCATGCCTATAAGAATTTAATCTCTATGATATGTTTCATGCCAATAGGTATTATGTTGTAAATTATCTAGTAGGTTAATTGTTTAAAAATCATGTTTATATTCACATATTTGCAATTATCTTGGCCTAGAAAACTTGTTTATATGGTCTTTCTTTTTCTAAGTAATTTTTGCATGCCTATGTGATGCATGTTAAATATCTTGCCTATAGGATCTTTAGTGCCAAAACTTTCTTCTAATATCATGTTTATAATTTTGGTAATATTAATTGATTAAAAATCATGTTCTTAGGTTGTTTAATAGTTTTTCCACAATATTATGTATTCGAAATCATGCTTTTAGGATATTTTTCATATATTAGAAATCATGTCTTTAGGATATTTAATATTTTCAAATATTTAAAAATCATGTCTTTAGGATATTTAATATTTTTATTAGAAATCATGCCTATAGTATATCATCTTAACTTAAATATTTTTTTTAAAACTAATCTTTTGTTAAGTGTTATTTTGTGATGCACACACTTAATAAATCTAGATTTATTTCTTGTTTGTATTTTCAAGCATGCTGAGTGATATGTTTGGAAGCACACTTGAGATATTATTTGCTAAATACTTGTCCTTTATGTTTTGTTTGACACGAGTCTAACTGGGAAACCTAAATTTTATTTTAGTCTAGGACTTATCAAACTAGAAAGTCCAATGCCTCTTGGACATTAGGAGGGACGATAGGAACTTTAGGAAATAATTAGAATTTTTTATTTTCTTTGGTGCGTCTTTAGGCTAAAAATAAATCAACCTGGGAGGGGTAGGGGTATATAGGACCCTCGGAAAGGATGATCTAAAACTCGAGATGTAATAGGATAGAACCTTTGTTTTCATCCTTCGACTTAAATAAGCCATGCGAGCTAAATGACAAAATCTAATTTTGTGTTCCAAAATAAAATCCGAGTAAACTGATCCGACTGAAAAATAAATCGCTTAGTTTTAGTATTTTTCTTTTGTTTATTTTTTAACTATTTGAGGTAGTTTAGTTATTTATTTTTCTACCTGTTTAATTCTATCTTATTTTATCACTTAGGCTTTTAGGATAATTTACTTGAATTAGAGACCTTATTTGTAAACCTCCACATTAAATGTGAGATACGATCAGGACTCACATTTGCGAGACTCGAGGGGTGCCTACACTTTTCCTTTGATGTAATTTGAAACCTTACCCGATCTCTAGTAGACTTGACCCTCAAATTATACTTAGATTACAATGGTTTCCTAATGCACCTCAAATTCATTAGGTTGTGACTCTTCAAATTCAAGTATCTTCAAATCCCAAAAGAGTAGCGTTGCGATGTCGTCCAGGTTCCCATCTTTTCACGAGGAAATATGGAGTGCGACAGAATGACGAATCTACTAAAGATATCAGGTTCTTACCAACATGTGTCTCTATTTTATGTGGGTTTTATTTTTATACATGTTTAGCCCTCCCCTTTTCCCTTATATGCTTTCCTTAATTGCCTTACCCGCCTTATTTGTTTAGTATTACTGTTATTATTATCTGTCCTTACTAACTATTTTCCTTTTCCTTTCCCACTTCCCTCTAACATCCCTTTTCCTTCTCCCCTCTAACACCCCCCTCCTTTTTCTTCTCCCCACTAACATAACTTTTCCTCCCCTTTTTATTTGTTTATATTACTGCTCTAACTCTCAAATCCCTACTCCATAACTTTTATTTGCTTATTACTGCTTTTATGTGCTAATTGTTACTGCTTTAATAAACTTGCATACCGTTCATATATTTTTTCACTTGGGACCTATTTTTTTCTTTTTATGGTGATATTGTACCTTTGCACTTCTCTCGCCTCCTCTTCAAAATTTAAATTTTAGAGAGTAAGCATATGTGTGGTGAATAGAGGATGGTCTTACCACCATTGGACCACGTGCTTCTCGCATAGAACTACCCCCCAGTCCGTATCTAACTCACTCTGTAAAAATCTAAGATAAAGCTATATCCACCCCCGAAATTAGGTCATGAATGCATAAGCCTTAGATAGTTTAACACGTGAGGGTTGATCTACAATAATAGTAGCCACCCTGTTTAAGTCTAAAGGATTTAATCAACCTCTAGACAAAAAAAACTGCATATTATGTATCAATATGATCATGATAAATTAATCCAAGCCTAAGTATTGTCGAAATGGAGTTTTAGAACATTCTCTAACTCTAAACTCCAATTTAAAAATCAAGGCTTGGTTAATCATCATGAATCATTTGCTTGTTGTATTAGGCTTACTTCTGTCTCAACGAGGGCCCTTGTATTTTAGGACGATTATGATAATGTTTTGTTGGTTTTACTTGTCCCTTACCCAAGGTTGATCTGTACATTATGGCCTATCACACCCAATAAAAAGGGATTCATCCTCCTCCTCCAAGTTTGAACTGTAAAGAAAAGAGAAAAATGATGGATACTAGCAATGTTATAGGAAATGATTGCGGAGGAACATTCTTCAAATGATGAGACTATTGCGGAGGAACATTCTTCAAATGATTTGATGCTAAGACTAGAGCAGAAAATCATGAATTAGAAGAAGAATTGGTTGGTATGCGCAATTGGGCCAAGTGGTCAATGTCTCGCAATTTTCATTTTGGTACAAGCATGTGTGGTCATTCTAGCATCAATCAAACCATATTTCTAGATCACCTTCCACCCATTCAATCTACTGTTCAACCTCTAAATCTATCAAATATGCCTTCACTGAACTACCTCTTCCCAACATCATGCCAACACTTTTAGGCCTATATATCCCACTTTACAGCCACAAAGACTTATCCCTCAACACACTCGAAATCCAATAATATCATATCCAATGACACAACCTCGCTATCAAGCACCACCTCTATATCAAATGTTTTCATATCATGTGTCTCTTGCATAACACCAAATGCTTCCATATCAACAACCTGCAATCGTCCAACAACACAACTCTAAAGAACAATCAATGCTAGGAAGAAGACTGTCAGAAATTACACTCCTTTGGCCGAACCCATAACTCAACACTATGAGAGATTGAAGGAAGCTGGCTATATCATACCTATTCCTCACTTAAATCCATATACTCAATCCAAACGGTATGATCCTAATAAGATTTGCGCATACCATTTAGGAATGAAGGGACATACCACTGAAGCATGTCACGCTTTGTAGAATAAGGTTCAAGACTTGATTGACAACAAAGTCATAAGCCTGAATGATCCCGCGCCTGGTATTTCAGATAATCCATCTTCAAGTGATTAGCTGGCATGACAAGTTAATAAAGCAATCTCTAATAAAGGCTTATGCCATCTGAGATTATGATTGCTACTAGCAAGGGAAATTAGCTTGGCTCAAGTCCATCATTTCAGCTGTTGTGAAGGAATTCTCTATTTTATGCTCTTTTACGTTGTATTTGAAACTACGTCAGACCTGATTCCCGTTTAAAAGGGATACGTAGGCACTCCTATGAAGTTTAATCTTATCATAATAAAAATCTTATTCCCTCTTTGATCATAGACCAGGGCAGAATCTTTGAGAGGAGCTCAAAAAATTCTTCTAAAAGAGCATATTCCCTTTCAGAAAAGTAACTGGGGCAAAATTTTTGAGTGGCTCTCAATAATTTCAATTTTAGAACTGAAGACAAGCATCCAAGTGGACATCAGAATGAAAAGTTTGGACATCAGCGACAAGCAGAGCATACTTGTCATGGCAAAGGCACAGATCAACCTTCTCCTTTATAGATTAACAATTTTTCTTTGAGTCCAGAAAAATAGGTGCACATTTCAACGTTGCCCAACAAACATCATTTCAGTAAGGCAAAATATTGCTCTACGCTTTGTATTACATCTGTGCCGAAATTGCATTTTTGCATGTGCCCGAGAATTGCATGTGCCTGAAAATTGCATTACACCATTATTCCCCAAAAATTGCATGTGCTCGAGATTTGCATTGCATTATATCGAAAAATTATATTTTGCATTATATTGCCTCGAAAATTGCATGTGCCCATATTTGAATTACATTATGTCCGAAAATTATATTTTGCATTATTTTGGCCTACAATTGCATTTCATGTGCCCAAAAATTGCATTGCATTATGCTTGAAAAATACATTACATTGTTTTGCCCCAAAAATTATATGTGCCCAAAAATTGCATTACACTATTTTGCTCCAAAAATTACATGACCCCGAGATTTGCATTGCATTATGCCCAAAAATTATATTTTGTATTATTTTGGCTAAAGAATATCATTGTATGTGTCTGAAAATTGCATTGCATTTTGCCCAAATATTATATTATTTTGGCCCAAAAATTACATTTTACATTATTTTGATCCAAAAATTGCATGTGCTCAAAAAATTATATTACATTATTTTTATCCAAAAATTGCATGTGCCCAAAAAATTGCATTACATTATTTTGGCCCGAAAAATTTATTACATTATTTTGACCCAAAAATTGCATTACATTATTTTATCCAAAAATTTCATGTGCCTAAAATTTCTTTTTTTGCATTGGCCCAAGGAAATTTGCATTATGCCCAAAAATGACATTTCTTACATCGGTCCGAAAAATTACATGAAAATATTATACCCCTAAGATGTTATAGTCTAAAGGCATCATTTTCATGGTCTAAAGGACATGATTTCATGGCCTAGGGAGTCGATTTCTGTTTACCATACCCTTAAGGCGTCATAGTTCAAGGACATGATTTTCATGGCCTAAGGACATCATTTCATGGCCTAGGGACTTAATTTCTATTTATCATGTTTCGAAGGTGTCATTGTCAAAAACATCATTTTTTATGGCCTATGGACATCATTTCATGATCCGAGGATATAATTTATGATTAGCATGACCCAGTACATCATAGCCTAAGACATCATTCTTATCGTCTTGTGGCAAATTTCATGGTCTAAGTGGGAACCTGCATCATGTTTATGAATTATTTCACCATTTTAATATGCACGCTCTAACCATTTTATCTACTGTTTTAAAGTTATAGATTGTAGAATTCATGGACTCCTGTATATTCTGCCTTCTGCTCCAAAGATACGCCTTTCATTCTAATCTCAATAAAACCTGTTCCTTTTCTTCTCGTTGTCTGTACTATCCCCCGTCCTTATTTTTCTATCATTACCTGAATCATTTTCTACATCTCCACATTATTCATGCCATCGTATGCTCCTGTCATTCCAACTTAAGCTGCTATCGCTTCTACTCAAGATCCGCACCATTAATTTTATTTTTAGCAATTTCATTTGTTCCTAAATCCAGAACTACACATAGTCTAATTCTCGTATAACCAGAGATATGTAGGCGACTTGAAACCGAAGTCTCAACAGTAATATTTTTACAATCCCTTTTGTTCTATTTGATCCCTCCGATAATATTTCACCGATCGAACAAAATTGACAACTCCTTCAACTTTCTTTGCTTGACAATTCATCCTTCATTCCCAAGCAAAGAAGAGGCAGTTGTTGACACCCAATTTTGAGCGACCTGTAACCTCTTTTGGATTGTCTTTTGATTAAAATAGATACTTTCAAAACTTTTTAAATAAATGATTTTATTTTCAATTTTATCCAATAATTACATATTTTTAATACTTTTTAACTTTCAAAATTTGTTCGTTATATTTTAAAAATTATTTTATTATAAATTACTTTCATTACTATATTGTTGTTGTTGTTATTTTACTTTATTATAACTATTATTGTTTTAGTAGGTAATAGTAGTAGTAATATTTTTACTTTTAATATTATTTATTATTATTGTTACTTTCATTATTATTATTATTATTATTATGATTATTTACTTATAGTTAGTAATATACTCATTATTATTATTTTAGCATCAAATTTTAAATAAAATATCTACCAATTTTTTCTTTATCAATTTCTTAACTTAAAATCATAATTTTAACATATTCAAATAATTTTTACATAACAAATCTTAGCATATATTATGTATTTTTCTTTATATAAAATTATTATTTGAAAATATCATTGCATATTCTGTGAATATAATTAGATGACAATCTAATCAATTCTCCTCCAATTTGTTTAATTCGTAGTCCTTTATAGCAATTTATTTTAATTCTAGTCATTTCTTGTACAATCTCTTCCAATTTTAGCCTAAATTGAGTCAATTTATGACTTAATTTTAAAAGCCCAATTCTATTTCTTAATTTCAAACTGGGTGGCCCATTATTTTATCCGGATCTGACCCATTTTTTTCAGAATTAATCTGGTCTATTGAATAATTTTAATCTCACGTCTGAGATCAAATCTCATTCCTTTTTATTTTTTTAATACCTTACAACCCCCAATACCCAAATCCTAAAGACAATTTGATTTCACCCTAATCCCTAATTTCATTTTTTCATCTCCTCCTCTCTCTTCAACCAAAACCAGCCGCCCCTATATTCTTCCTCATCTCCATCCAGTCCACTGCCGGTGCACCCCTCTCCGTCCTCTCTTCGCCAGCAAAACCCACCACCTTGAGAAAGCCCTCGCCGCACTACCTCGCCACCCTCTTCTCCTCTCCTATCTCTTCTGTCCCCCTCATTCTCTCCCATCTCCTCGTCGTCAACCCAAATGACCCCTCCACTGTCAGTACAGACAACCCTAGCATTATGACTGGCAGATCCGCCTTCTTACAACCACAAAACAACCCTCCTCACCCTTTCTTCTCTTCTCTTTCCTCCGCTCATTCCACCGAAAAACTCCATGCAACATCTAAAAACCCCAAATTAGATGCCCACCAAACTTTGTCGGAAGTTCATCGGAAAACGAACATCGGCCAACGAACCTGTCATGACCAAAGTCAAACTTGATCCCAAAAATAACTACATTCATAACTTTGGGCCTAAAAACCTCATTTTAACTCCAAATTCAATTCTGCAACTTACTGAGTTCAGTTTAAATATTTTGGAACTAATGAAATCGACGGATCCCCGATCCGACACCATAAAATCAGAATGGTACAAGAACTCATTTTTTTCAATAAATTAAGCTTCCACAAAGTGCCAAAACTCATATTTACCATTTTAAAACTCTGAATTTCAATTTTAATCATTCAAATAGTTCAAAATAGGTCCAAAGCAACTTATAGAAGGGTAAACCAATAATTTTCCTAGATAAGGCCAAAAATGATCAACCAGGTCATTACATCATTCACCACTAAAAATAATGTTCGTTCTCGAACATAAAGAAAAGAGGAGTACCTGAAGCCTAAAAAAGGATGGGATATCCGACCCACATATTCGACTCCAACTCCCAAGTAGCCTCATCAACAAAATGATGCCGCCATTTAACCTTCACAGAAGGTATATCTTTGGATCTCAATATTTGGACTTGCCTACCCAATATAGCTATAGGCTCCTCCTCAAAGGACAAATCTGGACCCAACTCAATAGAATCATAAGAAATCACATGAGACTCATCTGAAATGTACCGACGGAGCATAGAAACATGAAAAATAGGATGAACCAATGATAATCTCGGTGGTAATGCCAGTTCAGAGGCAGCCTCACCAACTCTCCTAAAAATCTCAAATGGGCTAATGAATCTGGGACTCAGCTTGCCCCTTTTTCCAAATATCATCATACCCTTTATGGGTGAAATCTTTAACCAAACACTGTCACCAACAGCGAACTCCAGAGGCCTAGTTCTCCGGTCAACATAACTCTTTTGGTGGCTCTGAGCTGTCAAGAGCCTACCCTGAATCAAATGAATCCGATTCATGGCATCTCTCAGTAGGTCCCACTCTCAACACATCATCAGAACATAAGTCAAACCATTTAATGGGAGATCTACACCTCCGGCCATACAATGCCTCAAAAGGTGCCATCTGGATGCTTTAATGGTAACTATAATTGTATGTGAACTCTACTAATGGTAGGTGCTGGTCCCATCGGGCACCAAAATCAAACACACAAGCCCGTAGCATGTCCTCCAATACCTGAATGGTGCACTCGAATTGACCATCTGTCTAGGGATGGAAAACTGAACTCAAATCCACTCTAGTACCCAAACCACACTGTAGAGCCCATCAAAACTAAGAAGTGAACATATATCCTCTGTCGAATACTATAGACACTGGCACACTATGTAATCTGACTATCCCATGGATATACAACCTAGCCAGATGCTCCATACTATAGCGAGTCTTCACCGGTAAGAAGTGAACCAACTTGGTCAATGATCAACTACTACCAAACTAAATCAAACTCGTCAAAGGCTAGGGGAAAACCTGTAACAAATTCCATAGTCACTCTATTCCACTTCCACTCGGGAATGGACATCTTTTGCATCAATCCACCAAGCTTTTAGTGTTCATACTTGACTTTCTGACAATTCAAACACTTTGCCACAAATTTAATTATGTCCCTTCTTATCCCAAACTACCAATAATGCTATTTTAGGTCATGCTACATCGTAGCTACTTCCGACCAGGTGGATGTAATACCTGGCACAATAGGCCTCATCAAGAATCAATCTCATCCAATCTCCCAATTTGGGTACACAAACTCTACCATTTATCCACAAAATACCCACATAATCAATAATAGCTGTCTTGGCTTCACCCCTCAACACTTTGTCATAAATCAAGCTTAACCTGGGGTTCTTAAACTGATAAGCACATATTTGATCAAACTAGGAAGATCTAGCCTCAATAAAAGACAAAATGCTATGGGGAGGAGAAATATCCAACCAAACCATCTGTCTAGCAAGCGACTGAACCTCTAAGGCTAGGGGCCTCTCCTCAACCCTCAAGAATTCCAAACTCACCATACTAGTAGCCTTTCGGCTCAAGGCATCAACCACAATATTGGCCTTCTTGGGGTGATATAGAATAGAGATATTATAGTCTTTAAGCAACTCCAACCATCTACGTTGTCTCATATTCAAGTTAGGCCAAGAACAAATATATTTGAGACTCCGGTTATCAGTTAAGACCTCACAATGCACCCCATAGAGATAATATTTCCACAACTTCAACATAAATAAAACTGCAACCAACTCTAAGTCATAGGTAGAGTAGTGTTTTTTGTGCACCTTTAACTATATAGAAGCATAAGTTATCACCTTTTCCCTTTGCATCAATACACTACCTAAACCCACACCAAAAGCATCACAATATACCACAAATACAACTCCCTCCTCGGGTAAAACAAGAATAGGTGTTGAAGTTAATAAATCATTGAGCTTTTGAAAGCACAACTCACACTCATCCGACCACTGAAATGCCACAGCCTTCTGAGTCAATCTAGTGAATGGAGCTGCTATAGAGAAAAAGCCCTAAACAAACTATTGATAATACCCTGCCAAACCAGTAAAACTCCGAATCTTAGTAATAGCAGTAGGCCTAGCCTACTCACGAACAACTACCCCTTTGGCCGAATCCACCTTAATATCCTCTTTTGATACAAAATGGCTAAGAAATGCAACAGACTCACGACAAAACTCATACTTAGAGAACTTTGCATACAATTTATCATCCCTCAATCTCTAAAGTACGACCCTCAAGTGTTGAACATAGTTGACCTCACTCTAGGAATAAACCAACATATCATTTATGACCACATTCACAAAGATATCCAAATAGGGCTTGAACACTCGGTTCATCAGCTCCATAAAAACAGCAGGGAAATTAGTCAACCCAAAAGACATCACCATGAACTCATAATGCCGATAATGGGTCCTAAAAGCTGTCTTTGGGACATCAGACTCCCAAACTCTCAACTGATCATAGACGAACCTCAAATCAATCTTGGAGAATACCAAGGCACCCTGCAACTGGTCGAAAAGATCATCAATGTGAGACAAGGGATATTTATTCTTGATGGTCATTTTGTTAAGCTAGCGAAAGTCAATACACATATGCATAGTACCATCTTTTTTCTTTACAAATAACACAGGTGAACCCTAAGGGGACACACTCAGACGAATAAATTCCTTTTTCAACAAATCTTCCAATTGTTCCTTCAACTCACTTAGGATAGGAGCTAGGTGCTTTAGTCCACACGAATTGAGGTAACTCTGGACAAGATAAAGTCACTGTCTTCGCATGGAAATCAAGAACAACATAATAAGGCGATAACCTATCCATACCCAATATCACATCAAAGTCCACCATATCTAACAATATCAAGTCAGCACTATTATCTCTCCCCATAAAGGTTACAACACATACCCAGTACACCCGATTCACTACTAAAGATTCACCTACCGGGATGGAAACACATATAGGCTCGGCGAGCGGCTCACACATAATATCAATATTCAAAGCAAAATAAGTCAACATATAAGACTAAGTAGAGGCTAGATCAACTAAAACCAAATCTGAATGATGTCACATTAGAACCATACTTGTGAATCTTGTGATGACTGCATCAAAAGCCTCTGCCTCGACTCTATCTGAAATAACATAGCAAACTCTACATTCATCACTAGCCTGTGGGCCTCCACGGGCTCCACCTCTCCCTATACCACGTCCTCTGTTGGTACCTCCCCTTGTTCCTTGCGAGGTGTCTCTAGTGGCTAGTGCTGGGGTTGGATAGGCTTGCTGAGACCCTAAAGCCTGAGTAGAAAAAACATGATGTGGACAATAGTTGGCGAAGTGCCCAACCTCATCACAAACATAACAAGCTCTAGAATCCCATCCCTGAGATGACTGTGCCGAGGAACCACCACATCTGACTGAACAAAGAGAGCTATCATGACCTGTCCAAGTAGGCCTAGACCTGCCAACACTGGCAGATGCTAGAAGAGCTACCTAAACTACCCGACCCTGGTGGCCCTGCCTCTAAAACTCTCTAGCCCGTGGCAGGTGACCACTAAACTATCCGGGATGATGGAACCTGTTTTTGCCACCCTATCTACCATGTCGAATGCACTTTATCATATGCACATGATCAACAACACCCTGAAATGTACCTCCAGCTAGAACCAAGAAAGTTGTAGCCTCCTGAAGATACCTTGCCAATCCCTTGGCAAAATGTCGGATCTTCTCAAACTCAGTGGGGATGCTAGACATGACATATATGGACAATGCATGAAATCTGGCCTTATAGTCTGACACTTTCATAGAACCCTGTTGAAGCCTATCAAACTCATCACGATGACTATCCCAAAGACTATATGGCACGAACCTCTCCAAAAATATCGCTATGAACTGTGCCCAAGTCATAACTAGAGATCCAACAGGGCGATGAGCCACAATTGACCTCCAACACTCATTGGTGAGGACAGTAAGCTAATAAGTAGTATAGGAAGCTCCATACGGCTCCAAGATGGCCAAATTATAGAGTCGGTCCTGATACTCTGACAAGAAATCATAAGCTCTGCTACCGGGGGTGCCATCAAATCTTGGGGGAGCTAGTAGAACAAACCTCTCAAAACTCTTCTACTCAGCTGACGACATAGCTGGGCTAGAAGAAGATGGTGGCAGCATAAACAAAGGTGGTGCAATGGATGGAACAACTGCCAAACTCTAAAACTATGTACCTGCACCCGACTGAGGTGTCTGAAGGAGAGTCACAACTGCCACAAGAGGATCTATTGGGGCTGGAGAAGGACTAACATGGACCATAACTGACTCTGTTGGGGCTATAGCAGGATCAATCAGTGCTACAAAAACTGGTATCTCAACTGTAACAGGGGCTGGAGGAGCTCCTTCCAGTCTAGTCAATAATCTCAATAGCAACTTCTGAACTGAGGGTGTAGGGGCTGGAGCTGAGAGATGGGGAATAGGATATGTAGGCCCCTCTGGCTCATATGCAGGCCTCGGAGAAGGTGATCTTGGCTTCCCTCTAGGTGGAGTTTCCTCTCTAGTAAGTTCTCGACCTATGGCCCTATCCTGAACTCTGCCTTGACCGTGAGTGAGAGCCATATCAATGACTCAGGCTCTCCCATGGATCGTCGGGACCTTGTAATCAACTTCTGCATAGAAAGAGTAGATTAGACACTTTCAAAGTGGGTAATACAAGAAATGCATGAATTAGAAGCAAGTCATAAAAATTTCCTAAAGAGTATCCCTAAGCCTCTCGGAGATGGGTGTGGACATCTACACACTGATCCACGAGACTCTACTAAATACCTTGCTCTTGATCCACGAGAACAACAAATCTAGAGCTCTAATACAAAACTTGTCACGAACCAAAATGGGTCACGACTAAAGAAAAATGAAACAAAGTGGAAATCAACATAATATATCAACAAAATATCCCCAAAACCTGGAGTCATGAATAAAGAGCATCTAGATACAACACTGAAAAGAAAAATACATTTGTCTCAACAAAACACAAAGCTGTCTCATAATATCCAATACATGATTTGAAAGTAGAAATAAAAAGGGAATCCAAAGATCTATGGAGACTCGAAGTCTGAACCTCACTGTGAGATCTGAGTGATATCAACAATACTGGGGTAGAATGATCAACTACACTGTCTTGAAATTTGTGCTCGATTTACAGAAAGGAAATAATGTAGGGGTGAGTACACCAAAATGTACCTTGTAGGTTCAACCGATTAGGTAAGAGAAATTGAACAAATATGCAATAACGAAGAATCCTACACCTGCATCAAAAGGTTAGTACACAATAAAAATATACAATAAGCCTTATAAGATCTTCCACATGTCCAGTATTACAATACCATAGGCAATAACTACACAATATATGAAATACCATCAAATCATGCATCAGGTGTCTCGTGACCTTACCATCTACTCATAGTCAAGAGTGTTATCATGTCTCATCCTTGACACCTACTCACGGTCAAGGGGTATTACAATATTTCATCATTTCCACCTACTCGCGGTCAAGGGATCATATAAAGTGAATCTCCCCCTTGCCTCTTACTCAGGTCAAGAGAGTTGGTACAACTGTGGAGAATATTACCCTTGCCTCTTACTCGGGTCAAGGGGTAGTACGATGCAACATGACACAATGCCAAACAATGCTAATCACTCAAATATGCGCATAAACCCAATAACAACATAATGAGAGTAATATATATTATAAGTCTCACAAGGCATGAAATATAATATTAAGTATCACCATCTATCACAATATCTAAACTAGACATAACCATTTTGATCATCAGACATACCAAACATATATATGTATAATGGACCTCACTCGTCCTTACAATATATATCCATCATCAGTATATCCATCTAACAAGTATATCACAAGTACTGAACCTTACTCATCCCCAAAGGTACATCTACATCATAATTAGATCCAAAAGTTACATTAACATGAATATTGGACCTTACTCGTCCCAATAATTATATATGTATCATAATAACATCCCAACATCATGTATAACCTAAACACCAAACCTTACTCGTCCATAAGGTATGTATAACCTAAACACCAAACCTTACTCGTCAATTCTAAAATCGCACTTGGACAAGCTTTGAATAAACAAAAGCCTCTGAACAATCCTCAAATCGACCAATCACTATAAAAATCAGATTCTATGCATCAAGAGGAGTATTTTGATACCCATATTGGCATGGTTTTGGCTTAGGGACAAAAAATGTCAATTTTAGGGTTAAAAATTAAAGTTCTCAAATCTACAAATTGACTTTAAAATCAAGTTCTACACAAAAAATGGAGTTCATGGGTGAAAATTCCACTAAAATCAAGCTTAAATCGAAGGAAAAATCAACATTCCAAGTTTGAAAATCATAGTCTAATAATCACCAATTTTTGACATTGAAAATCATGAATTTTAGGATGAAATCAAGATAAAACTTAAGGAAAATAATTAATATAATGTTAAAAATACTTACCCAATAAAATCCTTCAAACAATCTCTTCCAAAATCGCCCCAAAAGCTTGACAAGTTCAAAAATATAGTAAAAATGGTGTCCCTCGAGTTTTAATATGTCCAGGCATAAAAAGCTCTCCACGGTTGCGGGTGGGGTTCCACGAACGCAGAGGAGAAAGCCTCAATGATCTTCGCGATTGCCGTGATCAACCTGCGAACGCGGAGAACAACAGGAAGAGGGGTCACTCGCATGCACCAACACTCTGCGAACACGGGATTTTTTCCGCGAATGTAGAGCACAACAACATTAAGGACTCCGCGAATGCAAAGGCGTTTTTGCGAACACAGAGAGGAAATGTGCCAGCACGAGATAACAACAAAAACAAGCAACCAAGTCCCAATTTTCTACTCGGAATGGAACACCAAAACTCATTCGAACTCAAAATTATACAAACTCTGTAAGTATCCATACTAGAAACAGTGATCCAAACTCAATAGAATCATCAGAAATCGATTTCAAGGCCTCCTCGCCACCTTTACCAATTCAACTTGATAAATAAAGTTGCCCTCGGCAACCCCAAAAATTATTCTGAGACCATTTCTAGCATTAGTTTCATCATCCAGAACTAATGGTGTTGTCAGAATTTTGATCTGAGCTTCTGAAGTCCGAATGTTGACCAAAGTCAAAGTTGATCTCGAAAACAACTAAATTCACAACTTTGGGCCTAAAAATCTCATTTTAGCTCTACATTCAGTTCTGCAACTTCCTATAGTTCAGTTTCAATATTCTAGAACTAATGGTATCGACGGATCCCCGACCCGAAATCAGAAAATCAGAATGGTACAAAACTCATTTTTTTTAAATATCTTAAGCTTCCACAATGTGTCAAAAATCATATTTACCATTTTAAAACTCTGAATTTTAGTTTCAATCATTCAAATAGTTAAAAATAGGCCCAAAGAAACTTAGAGAAGGGTAAAACAGTAATTTTCACAAATAATGCCAAAAATGACCAACCAGGTCATTACAAAACCATCAACTTCAGTCAAGATAAATCAATGAAGATGTTGGATCCTCTATTCCAGTTTGATTTCATGAATTTTTACCCTTTGAATTTCAAATTATATGGTTAATTTTGACTTAATTTTTTTAATAGTACTCAACTGAATTATTAGAAAATAAGAAATATGGCTTTGTGTTTGTTAGAATTCGTGATATTTTCTGCCAATCAGTGCTGGTATGTTTTGTTGGCATGTTAGTTTTGCTCAAATTACTATATTTTTACCATATGACTTGGCTGAAATATGATTCTGTATTTGTGTAAATTTGTGTCAATCTTTGCTATCAATATTTGTCTGCTTCAGTTATTGTTGCTGTAATAGCCCAAATCTGTAAATTAGCCCGTAAAAGTTTGGTTAATCCATGTATTTTACAGGATTCTTTTAAATTGAAAGACTAGTTTTTCATTTTCGGAATGTGTATAGTTGAACAATTTTGTACTTTGATTTCTTGTGAGTTTTACTTGTTTAACTGTGATAAAATATGGTTGTTGTGATGACTCACAATTTTTAGGGTATTTGTTATGTTGATTGATTTTTTATATGCCATCTTTGATCAAAATAATGTGCTAATTTGATTTTATTATAATTAAATCAGTTTCTCCGTGCTCTAATTTTATGTTAACAAATTCTTATTTTAATGGTAAGACACGATTGCAATTTGATTTTATGGACATGCAATTGTCGGACATTTTAAAGTATTTTTCTAGCTTTTATGCAAATATTTAATTTAGAGTAATTTTAGCATGCTAAATCAATTCATATCGCCTTAGTTAAATTGACCTAATTCTTACTTACTCCTATTATGACAAAAAAATTATTTTATGTGATTATTTTCCTTGTTCGGTATCCTTTATTTGTCTGGTTGGTTAATAATGTCAATTACAAATTCATAACCATTTCTCATATAGTAAGTTTGTCAACTAATTAGTCTTCCTGAGTTTAATTTTGAAAGACCTTCGATTAAATCACAGAGTAGATTGACTCATTATTTTTATTTCCTTTACTTATTCTGAAATTAATTAGATTGATTGATTTTATTGGCTTTATCGTTCCACTCTCACTATAATATAAACAAACTTCCTTCTCACAATTCCAGACCACTCTTCAGACGAAAAAAAAGGTATCCCACAAACTCTATATGTAAAGTTCCTCCCATGCTTCATAACTCCTTTCTGCATTTTGCCTTTCTCTCAAAAAATAAAATAAAATAAACTACTCTCTCTTCAATGTTATTCTCTTAACTTCAAAATCAAGTTTGGTATTAATCATTAGTGGATTAATTGGTAAGTTATTCTCTTCTTTTTATTCATATGTTCTTTAGTTGCATGTTTATCTATTTTATTATTTTTTATTTTTGCTATTGGTACTGCTAGTTTATTTTTAGTGTTGCAGGTTCTTTTTAATTTTTACTAATCAAGACGGGAAGAGTTTCTTGGGGACGGGGATGGATTCAGAGGAAGACCTTGAAGTTTTTTTTCTTCTATTATGATGTATTTTACTTTTCCGCAAAATGATGTAATGAGAAATATAGTGAACTTGGGGATTAGTTAAAGGGGGGAGCAAAATAATGTGCTAAATATTTTTTCTTCTTTCTTTTTCTTTTTCTAAGATGTCTTGCGTTGCTCTTTTGACTGTTTAATGATTTTTAGGCAATCTTAACTTAAGATTTAATATTTTTAAACATGTCATGGGTGCAGTAATAGTTTAGGGGTGAATAATTAAATCAAGTATGTTTTAACAATTATTTTTAGATATCATGCCTATAGGATTTTTGTCTTGTTTAAAGTATTTTTTTTAGATATCATGCCTATAGAAATTTAATCTCTATGACGTGTTTTAGAAATCATGCCTATAGGTATTATGTTATAAATTATTCTAGTATGTTAATTGTTTAAAAATCATGTTTATATTCACATATTTATAATTATCTTGGCCTAGAAAACTTGTTTATAGGATCTTTCTTTTTCTAAGTAAATTTTGCATCCCTATGTGATGCATGTTAGATATATTGCCTATAAGATCTTTATTGCCATAACTTTATTTTAATACCATGTTTATAATTTTGGTAATATTAATTGATTAGAAATCATGTTCTTAGGTTGTTTAACAATTTTTTCATAATATTATGTACTAAAAATCATGTCTCTAGGATATTTTTCATATATCAGAAATCATGTCTTTAGGATATTTAATATTTTCAAATATTTAGAAATCATATCTTTAGGATATTTAATATTTTTATTAGAAATCATGTCTATAGGATATCATCTTAACTTAAATATCTTTATTTTATTTTTTTCAAACTAATCTTTTGTCAACTTTTAGTGTTAAGTGTTATTTTGTGATGCACACACTTACTAAATCTAAGTTTACTTCTTGTTTGTGTTTTCAAGCATGCTGAGTGATATGTTTGGAGGCATACTTGAGATTTTAATTGATAAATGCTTGTCCTTTATGTTTTGTTTAACGCGAGTCTAATTAGAAAAGCTAAATTTTATTTTACTCTAGAACTTATCAAACTAGAAAGTCCAATGCCTCCTGGACATTAGGAGGGACGATATACACTTTAGGAAATGATTAGAATTTTTCATTTTCTTTAGTGCGCCTTTAGGTTAAAAGTTAATCAACCTAGGAGGGGTAGGGGACCCTCAGAAAGGATGATCTAAAACTCGAGCTTTAATTGGACGAAACCTTGGTTTTCATCCTTCAGCTTAAATAAGCCATGCGAGCTAAATGATAAAATCTAATTTTGTCTTCCAAAATAAAAGCCGAGTAAACTAATCTGTGTCTAAAATAAATTGCTTAGTTTTAGTATTTTTCTTTTGTTTATTTTTTAACTATTTGGGGTAGTTTAGTTATTTGTTTTTCTACCTGTTTAATTCTGTCTTATTTTATTACCTAGACGTTTAGGATAATTTCCTTGAATTAGAGACCTTATTTTAAAATCCCATATAAAATGCGAGATACGACCGGGATCCGCCTTTGTGGACCTCGAAGGGTGTCTAACACCTTCCATTCGATGTAATTTGAACTCTTCAAATTCAATCATTTTCAAATTCAAATTCAAATTCAATCATTTTCAAATCCTAAAAGAGTAGCGCAACGACGTCATCCAGGTTCCCATCCTTCCGCGAGGAAAAACGGGGTGCGACAGTAGCCTCAACATATGAAATTATCCCTTCACTGGATCTAACCCACGAAATCATCCTACGGCCCGTGGAATAAACCACGACCCGTAGAAGGACTCGTAAATCACCAAAAACCTGCAATCTGCAACACTTGACCCAAAATCATCTCGATTCCTGTAATCTTGTAAAATCAACATAAAACACATGAAACCTACTAACATCACTTTGAGAACGCATAAAATCCTAAATTTAAAACATCAAGTGTGTTGTATTTTTTCATCACATCACCTTTTTGGTTAGCACCTAAAAATTTAGCTGTAGTGATTTTTTTGTTCAAGATAAAGCTTCTTCTGCTTGAACACATTATATATCCAAATGCAACCACGTATGAATATAATTTCATCTAGTATAGCCATGTATATAAAGCAACACCTCTAGCATCACTATGAGCCCATCCTCACATTTTCCTTTGCATCAGCATTCACATGCTAAGTGGTATAGCCAAATCATCAAACTGCCCCTGAGAATAATAAGGTATAGCCACGTATATAAAGCAGCACCTCTAGTACCTCTATGAGCTTATCCTCACATTTTCCTCTACATCTGCATTCACATGCTATGTGATATAGCAAAATTACCAAACTGCCCCTGAGAATTATAAAATTGCCATCAAGCAAGCATGTCGAAGTCAACTCTTCTAAAATAGTTAAAAAATACATATATATTTTTATTTTGTTGAGTTTGAATGGAAAGAGAAGGTGAGCAAACTTGGCGTAATAAGGCAAGCAGGCAACCTATGTGAATTTAAATTGACCAATTTGTTCTCCACCATTGGATGACACTAGGGATGTTTTTGGTTCGATTTGGACCAATTATTGATTAAAATCATAATCAGACTAATTTAATCGGTTTTTAAATTTTTAATATCAAACCAAACAAGCAGTTTCTTGAAAACTTGCTTTAGATATGCAATTTGGTTTTTTTATTTTTTTATTTTTTACGATTTGAAAGTTATTGTTGAGGGCATACATAATAGACATAGACACCTAGTACATGAACAATCCAAATAAAGCTAATGTGGATTCAATTAAGCAAGTACTAGAGTTATCATTTCACAAACAAACTGATCTAGTTAAGCAATACTAAAGTTATTATATATGAATAAAATGATTTAGTTAAAGAATACTAATATCATTATACACCAAAGATCAAATCTTTTATGAAAAAAAACTAAGCTCAACAACCAAATAACTATCTAGGAGAGAGGGTACAAGAAAATTATATTCTAAAATACTAACAAAAATATAAATGATAAAGCTAAAAATTTAAGTTAATTAAAATCTACCAAAATATTTATATATCATTTATACATAATATATAAATAATTGTAAAATTTATATGTATAGCTTTTTTGATTTGGTTTTGTTATTTTTTGTGATTTTTAAATGTAAAATCAAAATCAAACCAAATATTTTAATTTTCAAAATTTAAAAACCAAACCAAACCTAACTGAACTAAATAAAATATAGGTTTTTTTAATCGGTTTGATCCGGATTGTGATTCACTTTAATTTTTAAACCATAACCATGAACAACCCTAGATGAAACAAAATGGAAAATCTTGTTGAAATCAACCTAACCATAAAATTTGAAAAGCTAGTTTTCATGTTCTTCAAAAATTGATTTTGCGTTATTGAGACTTTATTTTTTTCAAGTAAAATGCATGTTTAAATTGAACCTATCTTTGTTTAGAGATTTTCTCTACTTCCATTGATGAGTTGATTTTGGCAAAAGTTTTTTACAAAAATTATCCCATATCAGTCTTGCATAAAGTTATTTTTTGTGATCTTGTTAAACTAGATATGGTTGATTTTGATATCATTCTTGGTATGGATTAGTTGCATGCATCATATGCATCTATTGATTGTAGAACTCGTAGGGTCAAGTTTCAATTTCCTAATGAGTCAATTTTCAAATGGAAGGATAGTGATTTAGTATTCAAGGGTCGATTCATTTCATGTCTTAAAGCCTATAGTTGATTGCTACGAGGTGAATTTACCATGAAGTGTGGGTTAGGAATGTAGTTCCGAAGTTCCCTCTCTTGAGTACAGTCCCCATTGTGAATGAGTTTCTCAATGTCGTTTTTGATGACTTACTTGATTTCCTTCTTGAAAGGAAAATATATTTTGGCATAGATCTTCTTTCCACCACCCAACGTATCTCTATCCCCCATACCGTATGGCCCCGATGGAACTAAAGGAGTTGGAGGATCAACTGAAAAACTTTTTAGAGAAGGGTTTCATTAGGCCAAGCAGATCATCATGGGATGCTCCCGTATTATTTGAAAGGAAGAAATATGGATCACTTAGGATGTGCATAGACTACCGACAAGTGAACAAGGTAACTATAAATAACAAGTTCCAATATGAGAATAGATAATTTGTTTGGCCAATTGCAGGAGGCATATCACTTTTCCAAGACTGATCTTCAATCTGGATATCATCAATTAAGGGTAAGGGAGTGTGATATTCCCAAAATGACATTTAGAACAAGGTATGTTCATTTTGAATTTCTAGTTATGTTGTTTGAGTTGACTAATGCTCCAGTTATGTTTTGTGGACCTAATGAATAGGGTGTTCAAGCCTTATTTTGATATATTTGTGGTGGTCTTCATACACGATATTTTGCTTTACTCCTGAAGTGAGGAAGAACAAAAGGACCATTTAAGGGTTGTGCTCCAAAATTTGAGGTATAAACAATTATATGCAAAATTAGTAAGTGTGAATTTTGATTGAAGGAGGTGACATTTCTTGGTCAAGTAGTGTTTTGTAATAGAATCAAGGTGCATCCAAAGAAGACGGAGGCGGTAAGGGACTGGCCTAGACCATTGTCTCCTTTGGACATTAAGAGCTTCATAGGAATGACCAGGTATTATAGGAGGTTTGTTGAAGGATTTTCATCCACATCGCCTTGGACAAAGTTGACCGAAAATAAGGTAAAATTCCAATAGTCGAATAAGTGTGACAAAAGCTTCCAAACTTTGAAGGATTATCTCACATCAGCTCCTATTTTGACCTTTACAAAAGGTTTGGATGGATTTATGGTTTATTATGATTCCTTACATGTTGGTTTGGGATGTTCTTGATGCAAAATGGTAAAGTCATAGCATATGTCTCAAGGCAATTGAAGGTATATGAACGAAATTATCTAACTCATAATCTTGAACTAGCAGTGGTTGTCTTTGTATTGAAATTTTGACATCATTACCTTTTTGGGATGTATGTTCATGTGCTTGCCGACCACAAGATCATGTAATATGTGTTTAGCCAAAGGGATCTTAATATAAGATAAATAAGGTGGCTTGAACTTCTAAAGACTATGACATAAGTGTGCTGTATCATCCAAGAAATATAAATATTTTAGCCCATGTACTTAATTGTCACGATACAATCCTAGAGCCTAGGTGCGACATGGCAAATAGGGAACCCAAGGATATTCCAAACAAGTCTCATATCTTACGTAAGCACATACTTGGTTAAGAAGCGTGGATCAATCTTCAACAATGAGTACTAAGGGGATTTGGGACTTAGGATGAACTCGATAGGGACAAGGGATAAGAAATCTCCACCATTCAATCACATCAAGTAAATCTAAAGGAAAAAGAGCATAAGCCGCACTTTATCGAAAGTAAGCACCTAGGAATTTTACCATCTTAATAATATCATCACAAGCAACAACATATAAGGGATAGGGACTAAAGAAAAGTCTCCATAGATGCATAAGCACTGCAAGAGTCATACATAACATATTATCCAATAATACCTCTAGTTATGAGTAGAATGGGAGCCAAGACATGTCCCAGGCTCACCCTCAAAATTAAATAACAATAATAGCAATGTCTTAACAAAAGCAAGATAGAAAATGGATGTTGTCCTCGGAATAGAGGACTCACCACAAGCAAGTCTTCAAGAAATCATACTAGCCAAGAGGAGGTGGATGGATAGGAGCTCCAGTCCCTACATGGTTAGATCATATAGGCAAAAAGTATGTGTTAGTACTTGGAATGTACTAAGTATACGGGGGTGCAATGCAACAAGAGATCATACGCCATAACAGATAAGATCATAATCATATACAAAGGTTATAAGCTCAATATGACATGAATGATAAATGCCTCAATAAAAACACGCGTGGAAGGAAAATCATAATTTCATAACATAGCATATATATGTGTGGGAAGAGACCATAACCGATATTAAGGCCATGCAAGCTACTACATGGAATCCTGATGTTGCTTCCACACCGAAAAAGAAGTGGTCTATTTGCCAAGGTTAACCATACCCCACATTGTGGGTAACTTGATCTAGTTGGATCCACTAATGTAAGCCTATTTAGGGAAAATAATAATAACCTATGGTGGGATATAATTATGGGAAGTAAAACTTTATACAAGGACCCTTGGGGATAGTCCCCCATTCTAAATCCCATTCAGTGCTGAGTTTAGTCCCACAAAATACATAACATAAGCATAATCATGACTTGTATAATTTGTAAAGCATAATAGCATAGTAGAAGTAGCTCATCAACATCCTTGACCCCTTTAAGTGAGCATTTTCATTTCACAAGAGGGTGTAACATAACCTCAAAGGGCTAATGATCTTGCATAACATTCATAGATTTTTTCATGAATTCATAACATACTTGGTAGGCCATAATCATTCATAAACTTGCATACTTAACATGAGCATATATCATTTGAAACCATAATTTAAGTAAGCCATGATGAGATTCAAAGACCCATAATAGTTTATGATAGGGCATTTTCCAAAATTCATTAATTCATACAATTAAATGGTAATATATACTCATTTAAATATAATATTCATGATTTAGACCAAAATATGTCATTGGGGTAAAGAGTTAACGAGACTCATGTAAGAAATATCAACCTAATGTAGTAATGTAAAGGGTTCATAAATACCAACTCATTTCATGTATTTTAAATCAATAAATAATAATTTGTAACATAAATCATGCATATAATTTGGAATAGAAAGTAGCCATCATAAAATAAACCTTGAAATTCAAGTTTGGGATAAAAGGGTTTTGGACTCCATGGGTGGAAGAACCCATGGATGAAGAAATCCACATACCTTAGAGCAAAATAGAAAAACAAGTTGAAGAGAAACTTGAATTTGATGAAAAGATTGGAAGAAATTGAAGATTGTTCTTCAATGGAGGATTTAGGTCTTCTTCCTTAAGAGAGAAATTTGGAATGAGTGAAGGAAAAGGTTATTGGGTATAAAAATAGGCTTAGGAAAGTGTATTCAGGTTAAATGAGTTGAAAACCCCTTTTATGAATGTAAAAAATCATCAAGAGTAAAATTTCCTTTTTAATGACTCCCGTGGCAAAATCGGTGGTCCAGGGATCCGATCGTCGAACCATTCGGCAAAATGGGACCTTTTGACCATACTTTTGACAATTTTGGAAGCTTTTTGGGACAATTCGGTGGTCAAAATTAGCGGGTCATTGAAATTGAAAATTTTGATATGTTTCAATAAAATGACCATTATTTTTTATTCCAAATTTGGAATAAGACAAAATTAGATGCGTTGGAAAGCTGATTCAAAGACCTATAATTTGGTAAGTAGTGGGTTTCCTAACTTATTATTTACTAGGAGACATGAATATTTGAAGTTGACCCTTATATTAATTCATATCAAAACATAGCTAATTGGAATAATTTTGACTTGGCTCGACGCAAGACATGCCTTCTGACCCCAAACCACATGTAATACACCTTAAATACCTGATACCACCATATTAGAAGACATCAAGTTTATCCTTTATGCGTATGAGGAATGCTCAGGTCTTAGATTAAGATCTAGGGCGTTACATTAATGAAGTGTCTATGGGTAATATCGCTCATGTTGATGGTGGAATAAAGGAGTTGGTGAAAGAGGTGCACCATTTTTCTCGATGGGTAGTATGGTTGAGTGACTCTAATAAGGGTGGTATTTGTAACGACCCGAAATATTTTGAAAACTCTTTATGGTTGGTCTTTTATGATGTTATACTAGTTATGGTTGAGTTTTGGTAGCCACGGGTTGAGTTTAAGTGGCTGAACGCAAAATGGATCTTTTGGTGGCTTAGAGAGGCCGTTTGGGCAGTACACTTTGAGCTAGCATAACATTTGATGCAGGTTGAATCGTGTGGGCTGATACATATAATATTAAATATCTTTGAGTTAAATTCGTAATGCAACTGGTTTCACTCGATTCAGAGTTCGAATGAGAATGTTATGCCCTAAACAATGGGACTGCCTGAAATTCGGAAGACATTGGAGATAGGCCCTGAAATGGGCCCAAGGCAAGGGCCGTGGACCGTAAGACTTGGTACGGTATGTGTGGGGGTCCGTGCCAAGGTCCAGTGAGTTGGGGGTGGCCAGGAACCACCCCAAGACATAAGTCATGGCTCACGGACCACCCCACGGTACGTGAACCTTGAAATGGTCCGTGAAGTGGCCCATCAAGTGGGGCAGAAGCTTAGCTTGAGTTAGGAGTTGATTATTGAGCCACGTTTAGCTCCACGGACAAGTACACAATCCATGTGAAGCCACACAGTCCTTGAATCCTCTCGTTTAGTGGTCCAGAAAGTCCTCCGAGAGTTCGCATTGAAATTGGCTAAGTGTCTTTTGATGGGCATTTGAGCGGACCGTGTGACACTTTGATGGTGCATTTGAGCGGATTGTGTGACACTGTGTTACAGTTAATTGACCATTTCATTAATGGTAATTTCGTGATTTAATGATTCCCTAAGCCCCTTTAAGGTA
>JBCEWC010004341.1:0-27571 GCA_038996855.1 Solanum aculeatissimum | reverse complement strand
TTCATAAACTGGACAAGTATTGTTGGACATCCTAAAATAGTATAGGGGCCAAGTAAAGATGGACGGAGGGAGTAATTTACAGAATAATCTCACTCATAATGCCATGCATGTCCAAGTTGGCACCAAACGATGTGTTATGAATGAAGATCATCTATCTTATGGCATTGGAGATTGGGATATATTTTTGTAAATAGAATTAAGAGATTAATAAATGATGGAGTACTTAATACTTTAGATTTTACTGATTTCAACACTTGTGTCGATTGCATTAAGGGAGCAAATCAACAATTCAAAAAAAATGTCAAAGGGAGTTCAACCATATTAGAAACCATACATTTAGATATATGCTATCCAGACATGGATGCATAGAGTCAAAAATATTTTATCACCTTTATAGATGATTACTCACGATATATGTATCTCTACCTGTTTCATAGTAAGAGTGAAGCATTAGAAGCCTTTAAAGTTTTCAAGACTGAAGTAGAGAAACAGTGTGAAAAGTAAATGAAGATTGTAAGAATTGATAGAGGTGATGAAAATTACGGTGGATATACTGAGGATGGATAAGCACAAGGTCCGTTTGCTGAGTTTCTTCAATAAAATAGAATTGTTTTCCAATACACCATGCATGATTCTCCAGATCAAAATGGTGTAGTGGAAGGAAAAAATCAAACTTCATTGGACATGGTGCATAATATGTTGAGCAGCTCAAAGTTACCTAAGTCTTTCTGGATTGAATCGCTTAAGACGATAGTGTATATATTAAATCGAGTTAGAATCAAGGCTATTTCAAAAATATCTTTTGAATTGTTCAAAGGTTGAAAACCTAGCTTATGTGTATGGGGATGCTCAGCTAAAGTTAGAATCTACAACGCATAAGAAAAGAAACTGGATCCTAGGACCATTAGTGGATACTTCATTGGATATATGCCGAAAGATCTAAAGGATACATATTCTATTGTCCATACAACAACACTAAGATTGTGAAATTAAGAAATGCAAAATTTCTTGAGAATGACTTAATTAGTGGGAGTGATCAATTTCAAAATACAATTTCCGTAAGAGATCAACCTTCCACTTCAAATAAAAGATTGATTGTCGTTCATAATGCCCCTCAAATACTGTTGGGTGTTGAACCACCAATCAATGAGATTCCACAAACTACTAATAATATTCTCATAGATCAAGTTGTTCAAATAATTTATGAAATTATTGTACAACCAGATGAACAACATGATCCATAAAAAAATATTAATGCAACATTAAGAAGATCTACTAGAGAAAGAAAATTAGCAATTCCTAATGACTTTGTTGTATATTTAATAGAATCTTCCATTGGAGTCGAACTATTATGCTAATTTTCTAGCAAATGAAAAATACATCCATAAGAGTTGAAACAATACTTTTAAGGACAGTTTAATTTCTTCACCCAGCAGACTTAAGCCATATTAATACTTATGAAACTATTTAAAAAAAAATTTAACTTTGTTTTTATTACACTAAAATACTTTCTTCATTGTATAAATTAAAATAGTGGACATACTTAATTTTTTTCAGAGGAGAAATTCTTCAAACAAAGAATGTGACACATAAAGTCAATTGATGGTAGTTATAATCAGATTTATTTAATTTCCCAAATGACCATTCTTAATTTTGTCCTCTTTTAACATTTTTTCAAAAAAAAAAAAAAGTCTTCATTTTAGAAAATTCACTATAGCAAATATCATTGCGTTCGTCACCATGACCAACCTAAAAAAGTATTACAATGTGGCTGCTAATTAATTATAATTATGTGAAAATTTAGCACTAAACCATGTTGGTTGGTTTTTTGGTTCCAACTTGTGAGTTAGTTTAAAAGGTACAATTTGTCCTTTTCAAAATGTATTTGTGTTTTCTGCAGCCATTTATATTACAATTTTATACTCCCTTTATTAACTATAGAAAGTTATACTAGCTTCGTCCTATATTATATGCACATTTTTTATTTTACACAATGATTAAGAAATTATTAATATACTAGTGAACTTTATCATTTTATCCTTTATTTATATCAATGTACATTAAATTAGAAAAAATATACATAAAATATAATAATAATTTACTCTTTGAATGTGAAAATAATTAATCAGCCTCTTGAAATTTTCAAATATTATATTAATGATGAGGGTAAAATGAGAAAAAATAATTAACTCTATCCTAATTTAGAAAGTGTCCATAAATATAAGACAGATGGAGTATATTTTAAAAAGTAAAGCTAGCAGGTGAATTAAGACTGTTAATTATTATGATCTATTTTAAAAGAATAAAATAAAAAATTGAAAATGAAAATATTCAAATTGATTAATTATAAATTAAACTAACAAAATATTCAAATTAGATTTAAATTTTAGTTTCTTTAGCATATTTAAGTTAAAATTTTTCATATTCAATCCGAACAGTCCGAACGTCCACCCCTACTTGAAAGTGTTCTAGAAACCTCCAAGAAGCCAACATAACTTTTTCCGCCCGCATGAAAGGACCTGAAATATTCACATGATTGACTAAACGCGTCAACAATGCCCTACACCACTCACTTTAAATCAATTGATTCCTTTTCCACGGGTAAAATATATTTTTTCCGTCTCATTTTATATGATATTATTTTATTTAATACGATATAAAAAAAAATTAAAATTTATGATCTAAAATAATCTTTAGATATTTGTATTTAATACAATATAAAAAAAATTAAAATTTATGATTTAAAATAATTTTTAAATATTTATGTGATTGAGAATCATTTCTTTATGAGTAAATAAGAAATTTTAAAATAAAATTATTTTTAATTATAATAAAATAATATTCGTTTTAGGATAAACGAAAAAAGAGAGAATGTCACGTGAAATATGAAGTGAGAGAATACGTATGTAGTATTTATTTGACTCACTTGAGCTAAAGTCAAACAACACTAAATATTATCCTAATTAAATAAAGAATATTGTGATGCACGTTTTTTTCAAAAACACGTTAACTTTATCTGGTTTCATACCTATATATATTTGAAGCAAAGAGCAGCACAAGTGTATCATATTCTTCACTTCAAAATTCACACATTTCTTCAAATTTCAAGAACATCCTTGAATCTTCATTTTAACTCCATCAATAACATGAGTGACCCAAAAAGAAGCAGAGAAGATGATAGGCAAGTGGAAGCTGAGGCCATGGCTAACTGTGCCTTAATCACGCTTTTATCTCGTTTCAACAACAACAACAACTCTTCATCATCAACAGATCATCATCATCACGTTAATGATTTTGAATGCAAGACTTGTAATAAACGATTCCCGTCTTTTCAAGCCTTAGGTGGTCACCGTGCAAGTCATAATAAACGGCCAAAATTACTGGGAGAGTTTCTTGTTCAAACCAACAAAAAGAATAAGATGCATAAATGCACTATTTGTGGTGTGGAATTCTCTTTGGGTCAAGCGTTAGGTGGTCACATGAGGCGTCATCGTGATGAAATTAATAAGACGTCCAAGGTGATACCAGTGTTGACGAAATCAAATAGCAATAAGAGGATCTTTTGTTTGGATTTAAACTTAACCCCTCGTGATGATAATGTTGATCTCAAGTTATGGCCAACAACACCAGTTGCATCTCCTGTTTTGAGAATCTTTATTTAAGTTCATTGATATTCTAGTAGGATCCATCAGGAGAGAACTTTAGTTGATTTGTTAATTCTTTTACAGTAATTTAATTAATTCTTCTTGTATATTTTCTTGATTAATTAATTCATTGAATTTATAATACACATTCTTCAAATACAAACTTTTTTTTAAACCTTATAAGTACATAGCATTAGCGGGAGCTTATAAGTGCACCTAGCTGCCCTTTATATCCGAAGGAAGCTGTTCGATGTTTGAATTGAAGCCCGACTAATTTGAATTTGTACCGTGTAAGGTTCATTCGGGAGAAACACTCCTTATCAAGAATTTTTCTATATTAAGGCTTGAACTCGATAACTCTGATTAAGATAGGAGCAGTCTCATCCACTGCTCTCCTTCCGTTGATGGTGGTTCCTATATCTTAGTGTTAATGTATTTAGGATTTGAATTATGCTAAAATCTTCGATATCATGTCAGAAATTAATTTCTCTTTAATTTATTTATTTACTATTTATTAGAAGTATTACTAATTATAAAAAACAAAAGATGATTTAATTTTAAAATTGATACTATTTGATTTAATTGTAATTTTGATTTTATTAAAACAAACCTCTGTTGCGGTTACATTCCCACCAAGTGTATAGTGTGTATATACACGGAGTAGGTGGTGTCACTTTGTCAGCAAGCATGGAGAACCAGACTTCGTCAATGCCACCGACACGCCGCCATCGAAGCGGGGCGGAGTACCCAACTTCCGGCTCCAGCACCGCCATAACTCCCTACACCCCTTTTTCATCAAGGTTTAAGTTACCCCCTGGTTGGGGTATTGAAGAAGTGCCTCGCTCTGATGGCTGTCGAGTTGACAGGGTACACTTTTCCTCCTAATTTTTCTTTTACATTTTGCTAATTACTGTCTAATTTTATCTTAATTTGCTTCATATGAGCTCTTTGTTTAATTTTTAAGTTAATTTTATGAGTTGATCTCTTATCACTCAATTCAACTAATAGTTAGTATCTGAGAGTCATTTTCTTTGTTGAAGAAAATTGGAATCACCAAGAAGAATGACCTTCTGAGATACTTCATTAGTCCTAATAATTTAAGTGTGCGAGTTTGATTGGGCACAGAGTTTGAGAAATAAAGGGAATGTTTTGAATTTTGCGGTTTTAAATTAAAGATGTGGGTAGTACTTTAAACCTTATGGTGTTAACTTGGCGGGTAGAATGTTGTAATTGGAAGACGTGCTAAATATAGAAAGAGATAGTACTTTTTTGAGACGGAGTAAAAGGGAAAGTAGGACAATTCAATTAGCACAAAAGGAGTATAAGTCGAGTGACTATATGAGAAATCACTCCTAATAAATGTGATTAGAAAATAAGTTAAGTAACATAGTACAATAGGATTAAATTCCTATATATATTGTGAGTGAATAAAAGTTAAATCCAATTCTAGTTTTACTTCATTTGTGTCTACTTAGTAACTTTGAACGAGAGAAAAATGTCACACGAGATTTTGGGTTAAGAGTAAGTTGTAAAAGAAACATATCGTAAATTGCTTAATACAATTGGGTCTAATTGAAGCTGACAGGGTGACATGTCGAATGATTTAAGGAGTGGATATAGCTCACTGACAACGAGTGCGAGCATGCCCACTGCTTTTAGTTTGAACAACATATACGTACTCACATGGTTGAAGATTTCAATAAGTATATTTGATGTTGAAGTTGAAGAGAGGTATTTTGAAAGTTGAAGTTGTGTTTGGACATAAAAGTGCAGTGTAAGGTTTGTGACTGAAAATTTGAAAGAACCTGAAAACTCCTAAAGCTTGTTTTTCAAATTCTATATTTCGAGTTTGACGTTGAAATAATGAGCCAATTTGATAAACAAAACACATATTTGAAATATTCTCCTATATCATTCAAATCTTTGAGAGAAATGCTATGGCCAAGCTGTTAAGTCTGCATCTATTGTGATGGAAAATAAGGGGATGAAATGATTGTATTTGCGATACATAGCCATTTGTTTATATTCATTCCATAGTGGAGCTAAATTTTCATAAATGGAGGTAGATCAACTGTAAATGAGACAGCATTCTGTTTATAGGAGTAGATGTTAACTTTCAATCATTTGGATGTATTGCTATACCGTTATACGTACATGCTTCGTTTCCATAGATATTGTTAGTTTCAGAATGCTTTGCATTTTTGTATCTCTATTTTAATGTATAAAGTATTTACCAACTCTAAGGATGCATATATTTAAGTTAGCAAACCAATAGGTGGAAAGGTCATAGCTGGTCTAGGAGCTGAAAGAGCTCAACTGACTTAGTTGTCCATTGTGTTTTATAGCATCATACTCTGTAACGTACATTATGTTTTCATGCAGTACTACTATGAGCCTGGGACTGGGCTAAAGTACAGATCATTGAAAGATGTCGAGCGACGATTGAACGGTTCAATATTTTCTCCTAGAACTAGGGCATTGGGAGTGAGAAACTATCCTAAGGCAAGTGTAAAAATCGAATATTTCACAAAGATTTAGTATTTTCGCTTGTTTGATGATGACTGAGTATGAATCTCCTCTCCTTTTTTACCTTGGTGTTTTTTCTATTCTGGTCATCCACGGAGTATTCATCCTTGACAGAGTTCTCCATCTCGGAAGATGGTTATCTATGATGGAAAGGTACGGATTTGGCTGCCCTTTGACCCTCAGATCTTTTACTTAACTACTTCTTGTGGATGGCACCTGCTGAATCATTATTATAGTGATATATTTTCATTAAACTTTGTTTACATTTTTTTCTTGTGTTTTTTAATCTTTGGGGTGGGTGGGGGGGTTTAGCTGGAAGGAAGAGGTCATATAACAGCTATTCTTCTCCCCCTTCTTGTTGTAATTTGAAAGTTGAAATTGTCAAAAAGCAATGGACTTAGTTTTTCAGAAGAAACGAAATATGTTAGTTCGTGTGGAAAACTACTAGTCATTTAACCTACTAAAAAAGTAATTCTGAAAAATATAGTCCAACTTTTCAGTCTAATGGTGGTTAGTAAGATTCTGAATCTTCTTCTAGTAATTGCAACAGCAATTTCAGCTTTTAGTGTAGCCAAAGACTAGGGAACTTTGAAATCTATGAGCAGAATACCACTTTTTCACTGTTGTTGTTTTCTTATGATGTTTAGGAGACACAAACTTCATTTGAGAATCTCTAGAAGGGAATGCAAAACCATATTTCTGCTGCTTACTCGTAAATATTAGCTTAATGAATTAAGGGTGTCGTATTCCTTGACAAAAAGTTGTACAACAAACTAGCTCAGCGCTAGGATTTGCAAAAATTTAATAATCAAATGATGGTACCTTCAGGCAAGGTGAAAGATGTGTTCTGAATCAAGTAGGAAACCTAACAATTGATATCGATAAAATTTCAGGCTGTGCGTATGGATGAAGAGCAGCTGAATGAATGGGCAATTGTGCCATCAACAAGTGCAGACACCTTAACCTATGGTCTTCCTGATGGCTGGGTGATAGAAGAGGTGCCACGTAGAGACGGAAGCATGGTGGATAAGGTACTCTCCTGTCGTTCAATATAGTTAATTCATTTTATGTACCTTGATGTCAGCTCCAATCATTTGTCTAATAAACCATGGTACATTATCAGATCGAAAGTAACATCTCTGAAAGTTTGTGCTGTACAGTTTTCTAAGGTAAGAAAGCATTTTCCCAAGGACGGATAGCGGGAGGGGAGGGGAGTTGGGAATAGAATCATCCTAAAACTTGAACCCTTTTCATAAGCTTTTCCTAAACATCGAACACCATGTCTCATGAATGAGATAATTGATATATGCTTCAATTTGCATGTTTTGCAGAGAGCTATTTGAGCATGCTTTTGCTTCTTTATCTTTTACGAAATTATTCGTTGGGAAATTGTCATGGAATTTCTATCTGTGACGGGTATTAGGTGCATTACTGAATTACCATGCTGATCTAGTATAATTGTCATTAACCAGGGTGGGGTACTCCGTGCCCCAAGCAGTATCGCATGACACCACTTCATCGAAATGTTTTATTAGATATGTATGTGTATTCAAAATAAGCAAAACGAAAATATTGGATATAAAAGAAAAAATGACACCGCATTCAACATAGTAAATTATTTATTTGTTCACACTAGTTATGAAATATTTTGCGTACGCGGTACGCCACTATGGAGGACTAGATTAGACTTAAAAACCGTGTTGGATGTCTAAACAAATTATTAGTTTATAGGACCGCCACACAGTGTATTGTTCTTTTGATTGTATTCAACTTTCTAGAATTCAACTCTTAAGTTTGAATTCCAGAATTTTATGGCCAAACATGTTTTCCGGAATTCAACTCCAGAAAAAAGTGAAATTTTCATAGCCAAACACCTCATCTTTTCTGAGTTTATGAAGTTTCATCTATTAACATGTTGTTCTTGTTCGTTTTGGGATATTACAAGAAAAACTATTCTGTTTCCCTTTTCCTTCTTTGTTTTGGCAAGTGCTCGTCTTATGAAAATGTAAATTGGCTTTATTGTCCTCGTGTGCAGTATTACTATGAACCAGAAACTGGACTTAAGTTTAGATCCAGAATAGCAGCACAGAGATACTTGGCGGAAATGAGAGAAAACGTTCCTTTGTCTACTACTCTAGAAGAACTAAAAGAGAATAAACCACTGTCCAAGATGTTTAAGTTGTACCATCGTGCAAAGGTAAGCTTATATCGTGAATACCAATATAAGATGACATTTACCTTCTTTTGATGTCAAGAATCTATATCCTTTTTTGCCTTTGTAGCAATCTCTTCCAAGGGATATTGTTCCCGAGAATTCAGACAAATCCTCATTTCTTTCTCCACCAGCAAAAGTAAATTGGGTTCTTTCTAGTTCTAGAGGGGATGCTTGGAATCCTTTCATTGCTGGAACACCAACTCCTGATTCAATAAAACAGCAATGGACTAAAAGGTTCATGTTGCTCATGAATGACGAGAACCTGAATGCAGAAAACTCGGACTAGAAAGGTAAGCTAAAGGACTAAAGATCCAAACTCTTCTATACTCCCTTCCATATATATTTTCTCTGGAGGTAACGTTCCCAACAAACGTGTGGAAGCACACCTGATCACAGCTTTGTTTTCTCATCTTCCTTGCAGGCGTTTAACGGAGAGTCCAAAAAGAATGCAGTTGGAAACAGTTTTTTATGTTACAAGAAAGCTCGGACTGCTTCTTACCTAAGAAAATGGCATAATAAATCTTGTACATACTGATATTATGCAACTCCTTTTCACATTGCTGTCTAACCACTGTACAGAATCTGTTATCCTGTTAATTATGTGTGTGTTCGTATTCTAAATGTGTCTTATAAAACTTTTCTATCGTACATGTTCAAGTACGGATGTACAAATAAAGTTTGCAGGTTCAGTCAAAGACAATAGCTTTTGGCTCAGGTCCTATATGTTGAGAAAAGACGGATAAACACATGTAGCTTTGGTTCAGATCATGCAGCTCGCGTCTGCCTGAATCAACTGCTTGTTTTTATACTCTAATTTACATCATTATAGAAAACAGACTCCAGCACCAGAAGGCTCCCACATTGGCGGGCTCTTCATGGGAGAGGCAGTTCTAAGATTTGAACTCGGTATCCGTCTTGTTGCCCCTTGACCCATCTTCCATTTCATCATTAAAAAGGGAAAAAAAAAACAATGCCTTGGTGATTCTATCCCTTCAGTATGTTTTCTTTTTCCGTCCACCCCCAAAATGTGAGATGGGAATTCATAACTGCTCATTAGTTGCCCTAAAAGTTCAAAAGTGTGTGTGAATGAATTTGCACCATTGATATTCTGGCTGATTAGCATTTACCATCTCAATAAAAACTTCCTCAAGTAAGAACTTTGCGCTCTCTCAGAACGCCTGCACACTAGTGGGTATTCTCCCTGATCTTACATGATTTGTTTGCTGTAATGAGGCAGAACACTTTGGTTTGAGTTCAGCCAAAGTTTGGCACAACTCAAAGTTGCTAATTGTGAAAGGTACCAAGAAGTTGGGCAACCCTTGGCACCAATCATAGCAGAAGAACAACATGCTAAATTCATAGGATAACAGAAGAATGTATGCTTAAAAAAAGGAGACTAATCCCACATAATGTCTTATTTCCTACAAGTTATATCTCAATATCCAACCTAATCAAACTTATAATACAAAACATAGATATTAAATGCCTACAGATCTTTTTAAATATCCTCTATCTGCCATCAAATAGATAGCTTATGCTATTCACCCCACCAAGAAGCATTCACATCATTTAGGAATGTCACCTTCCAGATAAGTGGAGGGACAGATTGTCCCTCAAAACCGAAGCAGTCTTGTCGACGGATTCACAAACCTCTTGCCCATATCCCGGGTCGTGGTGATAAGGTGATAGAGGTAACTCATCCAAGACCTCATCTTCCATGTCAATAACAATGTTGTGAAGAATGCAGCATACAAGGATAAACCTTGGTAGCTTGTGTTTGTCAGGTCTCCACATCATTCCATGAATCATTTTCCAGACATCTTTCAGCCTAGCTAAGGCCCTCTGTGCCACGATACGAGTTGCTAAATGCCTCTTGTTGAACTCAGCTTTAGATTCTGAAAGTTCTTTACCTTGATAAGGCGTTAAAAGCCAAGGTAGCAAGGGAAAACCAGAATCACCAACGATATATTCCCGTAATTCTGTTTCTTCAGATAGCTTTATCCTGTTACCATTCAACCTATCCCCGTTCTCACAGAGTCGAAATAAGGTTGAGCTCTGAAGCACTGAATTCTCGTTCAACTTTCCTGGCAATCCTGTGACAACATCACGGAACCTCATATCAGGGTCCACAACTGCTTGCAGGACCATGCTGTGGTTCTTATTTTGATCGAGCCATACGTCAGCTGTCTGCTCAGAGGAAGATAACATCATTGTGATGTGTGTAGAATCAATTGCACCACAACAGTTTGGAAGTCCTTGAATTCTTTCAAACTTGGACTTTATCTCTGTCATATCCTCTCTTGAAGGCCACCGTATGTGGTGAAGCCCCTTTTCCTCAATAGCTTCTATAAAGCGCCAAGTTACTTGAGACACCGTCGAGTGGTGTGCACCAAATGAGTCACCCACTGAAATTAGAGAATTACCTGAGCTCAGCCTCCTCAGAGCTAACGCTACTTGCTCATGCAAAGACATGGGCTTGCCGCTTGAAAACACATAGTGGGCTGATTTTGCCTGCATGTGCTCCTCTGCAAGGGAACATATGTAGTCGAAAGTTCTTCGAGACATCTTGAACACAGATTGGAACTTATCCAAACCCTTTGACGGAGAAACATTTCCTGCAGAAAAAAGATAATTTATCCACAACAGCAAAATACATCAAATTTCATGTTGCAAGACCACGCAATATGTACTTAAAGCAATTCATGACACACAGGAACGAGCAGCCAATGGACCTTGATACTAATTCAGGGGTGGAGGTGAGGGGTGTTACAGGTGAGCATCCAAGAAAAGATACTATAGATTACAAATTGTCAAGTTTAAGAATTTAGATTGATTAAGAAAGCAAGTTAAAAGTACAGTGATCGTATTTTCTGATATTACCACTGTCATGCAAATATATACCTTAAAAAAGAATTTAAAAAGTGAAATCACACAGTTGAGTACATCTAACAGCAACATGTTTAAATTAAGCAACATCGCACAGTAAATCGTATTGACTTCATGTGGAGTCCTCATTGTGGCTGAATAGGCTGGTGGTTATAAGGGGTCGTTTGGTAGGATGTATTACAAAATCTAATACATGTATTAGTCATGACATTACTAATCTTTTGTTTGGTAGAATTTTCAGTCTATGTATAACTAATAACACTCTATTCAGTATTATAGGGTGTATAACTAATACATAGAAAATCATGGTATTGGTAATACAAGAGCTATTTATACATGAATAAGCATGAATAAAGACAAAACTGCCCTTAATACTCCAAACCCAACAATAGATAAGAAATAATTTCTGCATTGCTAATACACTCTATTTAGTACTATTCTTATACACTCTACCAAATGACCGCTAATAGTTTTAAACTATAATACTTTCACTGCTTGACACGAATTAATTAATAAAATTAGTTCTTGCATAAAGGAATCAAGAAAGTTTTGATTCTTACTAATAATCGCTTGAAATATAGCAAACAGGCTGGAAAAGCTAATCAAGTTCTTCGATACAATTTAGTTAGGCAAGTACAGTGTTTTGGATGGCGAAAAGCGACAAGAGTCTGCCTCGCCTTCAGCGAGGCCCTCGCCTTTTTGAAGTACAATGTCAATTAATACCAAAAAATTAAAATATTTAGAGCCTTATTGGATGAGCTTATTGCTTTTGACTTATAAGCCAAAAACCATAAGTTAGTATTTCTAACCTATGGCTTTTAACTTATTTTGGTCATTTTGGCTTAAAAACAAGTGCTTATAAGCACTTTTTTAATTTACCCAAACACCCCAAAAGTGCTTAAAAGTTATTTCGACTTAAAAGCACTCAAAATAAGCTAATCCAAACAGCCTCTTAATTGCATATATAAATAATCAAAATCTCAATCTCAATAACATATTAGCAAATATTTCAATTCAAAAACTAAACAGAGATAGTAAATACTAAAGGTCTAGAACTTGAATGAGTAAAAAACAACACAAAAGTGAAAACAATGAGGAAAATAACAGAAGTAGAAGTAACTTTGTAGTCTGAAGAAGAAGAAGTGAAAAGAAACACAGGCAGAAGAAATCTCAAGAAAAAAAGAAATACGTATTGGTTGGACTTTGAAGTCCTTGGAAAAGTTTGGCTGGTCGCCGAAGAAGTCTAGTCGGGTCATTTGGTTGGAGTTGAAGCCTAAGTGTAAGCGTGTAATTGTGCAAATTTGGTAGAAAATCCTAAAATTATTTTTAACTTTCAAAACCCTAAATTGATCGCCTTTTTTTTAAGAAAATACAAAAGGCGACACATTTATCGTCTCTCGCCTTTGTCACAATTGTTTGCTATGGCGTCGCCTTCTGAAGATCACCTCGCCATAAAGTTAAAAGGCAATGAAGGGTCACCTCACCTTGCCTCTCGCCATTGGCAACAAGGCGATCGTCTTTCACAACACCGGGCAAGTAAAAAGGATAGTTTACTAAAAGCTTCCATTATGGATCAAACCATTCATCATTTAACAAAGGAATCACAACTTTGATCAACAGATGCAATTCATATGTCAATTTCTGTCAACTTGAATATTTTCATGCTCTTGTTCAAATGTGTTCCACAAGATACATACATATTATTTTTCTTCTTAACTTGAAAAAAAAAAAGCATGCATTCAACAGGGTACAATTGAAACTAGCCAATGCCATTCCTCACATTAGTTGATAGATGTCCAGAGCTCTAAAGCTAGTTCTTCAGAGCTCCATAACGAAATTAAATGAATTTGGGATTTCTATCTCTACCTTGCTTTGATATATTCAAGCGAAGCAACATATGAAAAGTCAACACAAAAGACCGCCAATTATCAAGGAACAGAAGATTAACAAAGAACAACAAATATTATTCTCTTGATCATTTTCTTTAACTTCTGTTTCCTTTTGCTTTCCAACTCTTACTGTGCTAGAAAAACCTTTTCGTAAATAAGTTCTTTTTCTTTGCTCAACTTCTAACTTCAGGAACATAGAACCATTTATTCAATCTTAAAACTGGAAAGAGCAGAACAGAATACTATTCAAGATATTGCGACTTTCGAATTTCTTGAGTAGATAAATTATTTAATTAAGAACCAATTTAAAAAGTCTACTTCCTTTCACTCTAGAAATTGAACCCTCCATCCTACTCACCTCTTTTGATAATATGACATACAAGGGATTTTCACAAAGTCTATCACTTAACCATCTATCTCAGTTTCTGAACTGTCAACTTAGATATCTCCATCACTATTTTCATTCTTTCAACCTAGATTGCATACTCCTACACTAATAAGTTTGTAATTTGAGCTTCTTATGTGTAGTTCTCACATAGTTTAGAACAAAATATAATTGTTTCCTTTGCTGTCAAATATGGGACACCATTCTTATGGCAGTTCAAGCTACAAATAAGCAAATAGTATGACTAACCGTGTCCTAAAGCATAGGATTCAAAACCAAACGCCCTTCATAAAAAATTATACTGCAATAGTAATTTTTACAAAAGAATTACTCCCTTTGTCCCAATTTAAGTGTTTTATTTTTCTTTTTGGCTTGTGCCCAAAAGAATGACTCTTTCTATATTTTATAAGTTTTCCAATTCCAACATTCTAGATGGCAAGTTTAAAACCACAAGATTTAAATAACTACACGCATCTTCAATTTAAGACCACAAGATTCAAAAGTCCCACTTTATTTTCTTAAAGTCCATGCCCAGTCAAGCTAAGACACTTAAATTGGGATAGAGGGAGTATTTAGTAGCATATTCATGGGGTACGAAAACCTCCAAGATTCTATTGATTACTCGTGAATGTAATAGTATTGGCATTACGCATACATATACCTATTTTTACACACACATAAGTATGTCTATAAAATTGGAGAACTTCTACACCCAACTCAAAGGTTCATAATCATTTTTAGAAAAAAGAAAAAAAAAACTAGTGCTATTATCTTTTATGAATAGAAGATGGGTTCCTTATGTATGAATGTGTGTGTCTGGTGCACCGGCACCAGGCATCCTCTACTTGCTCCATTAGTGATCCTATGGAGTAGATGAAGGGTGTGTTCAGTGCGAAGGAAAATAAAAGGGTTTCTTACTTATTCTCTTGTGTTTGGTACATAAATAAAAACTAAAAACCCAAAAAACATTTGTATACAATCTAGACAAACACCATGTAAAAAATATTAACCTAAAAAACATTGTATACACTCTAGACAAACACCATGGGAAGTGGAGGTGGGGTAGGGGGTGGCAATGTGGGCGACGGGGTGAGGGTGAATATGGGGTGTACTGTCGGAGGATGGGGAGGACACGATCAATATTGTCATTTGTAGAACTTGTTTTCCCTACTTCCTTTAAAGAAGTCATTATCTTCATATTTAAGGAACTTGTTTTCCTAAAGAAAATATTTTTCAAATCCTTTGACAAACTGAACATGGAAAAATTGGAAAACATTTTATGGATCATACCAAACACAACCGAAGACGTCAAAATATCAGAAATAAAATGCTACCAAAAACACAGTGGTGTTGATTCTCAGTCAACTTTTTTGCACCAAGTAACTTTTGCTATATCAACAATTCCTTATGCCACTAGACTTGAAATAGACAAAGATATACTTGATGAAAGAACTGAGAGGCACTTCCAAATTGGTATTTTCCTCTAATTCTTACCCATTCAAAGAAACTAAGTTAGAATATCTTATTCTCTACCACTAACTGAACATATCATTTACAGATTCAACAGCTTTATACTCTAAATCTACTTGAGTATCATCATAATATCCATGCTGAAAGCTATGACATAAGCACCATAGTAGATTCTAGTAATACCTTTCTATGATAATATTGACACGAAGAATGACAGCAGCAAAAATGGCATTAACTGCAGCAAATCCTTAATATCATCTATTGCCTAGTATAATAATTCGCATACATATGCTTCAGCTATATCTCCACAGTAAGAACGAGTAGAGAAACCTCTGAAGGCACTGGTCTTTGCTTGAGAAAATCCATCAATTCTCTTCTTAATCACCGTTCACAACTCAATACAGAAAATGCCTTACAATTTCATACTTCCCATTTTCCAAAACATTCAAATTTTAATTGATCTTTAGAGAAGTCATTTACGCTCAACATTCATGGTAAGGACCAATTTTTGAAAAGCTAAAAGTAACTGATGTACCACAGGGAGTTGCATTTCTCCAAGTACTTTTAGGGTACAAGTCAAATATAAGGAGCTTAAACTAACTAGAAATTACCTGCACAGTACATAATTGTAGGAGTTAGAACATTTGTGGAATCAACTTATAAATCTATCCTAGTTTCATTCTCTTTTTACTAGAAAACTCCAACAATTCCGACTTGTTCAAAATTTGAAACAACTAGGTCTAATGGTTTCACCAAAACGTGTGTCCTATGTGCAAGGCATTCACCCAAGTACCATCTCTGCGACAACTGAGAGGAACAAAACTAGCCTAACAAGAGGACCACCACTTTAATTCAGTGAAACTGAGAAGAGTACTATCATTCTCTAAAGTCAGCAACATTCTAACCATTTAATCTGCTCAGTTAACTGACAGACCACATCTTTGTTCAAAGTAAGAAACTGATGGCAAACCACGAATGTTCCTAACTTCCATTTTCTCAGCTTATTTGTCATTATGTTGAACTTCTGGACAACCTTGTCAGACTTGAATAGCTCCTTTGGTCCAAGTACTTCAGCAAAACGTGTCCCTTAGATACATCTTAATCGAATTTGATATATCCTAACCCAATCTCTATATGACCAAGCCAGTGATGTTTGCAGCCAAGGGAGTGCAGATGTTTGTACTTTATTACTCTGGGTTCACTGAGTTCTTGACTTCAACGTAGTTGAAACTTCAAATCCATGTGACAACTTAAAAGGTAGATGCCAAACTAGAAACTGCTAAAAGGGAATGAATAAGTGCTTTTGGTCCTGCTTCAACATTTTTTTCTTAAAAAAATGAGAAAACAATTTCCTCTTACAGTCTTCAATAAAAAACATGATTTTCAACCAGCATGGGGACCAGAGAAGTACGCACATTTATACTAGCCAAAATAGGATGTTAATGAGATAGACAGTGATTTTTGGTCATTAGTTATCACCTATTATCAGTATATGTTAGCCAAAAGAAAACAGATGCAAAATTTACACAGATGAATTTCACATCAAGATCTCATGCCAACTAAATATTGTAAATGGTTCTCCAAGGGATGAAAGATGAAGTGAAGATGAGTAGATTGGTGAAGCCAACTGTTATCCTTTGAAGCATTGCGGGGATGGAAAGGTAAAAGTCAAGAAGCTTCATTGGTAGTATTCGTGCACGTGGAAGTTGACCAAAATGGGAAAAAACACAGGTAGGATACCTTAAGGTACAGGAAGGAAATAACATGTCAGTAACTGCTTGAGCAGAGAGCAATTCTCGCAGCCACTCACTTATAGAGACAAACACTTGCAAATTTCATTTTTGGCTCTACAAGAGTAATTGTTGGGCAGCTGGTTCAATTTAACTATTTAAGGCTAGGTCAAAGACTGGTAATTGTTGGAAAGCTTCATTGGTAGTATTCGTGCACGTGGAACTTGGCCAATATGTGAAAAAACACAGGTACTACCTTAAGGTACAGGCAGGAAATAACATGTCAGTAACTGCCTGAGCAGATAGCAATTCTCGCAGTTACTCACTTATAGAGACAAACAGTTGCAAATTTCATTTTTGGCTCTACAGGAGTAATTGTTGGACAGCTGGTTCAATTTAACTATTTAAGGCTAGGTCAAAGACTGAGCTTGATTAAATTGGACATGGTCTTGTACCAGCTCACCAAGGAGATGACCTTAGATAGGAGGTTCTGGAGGCATGGATAGGCTAGGAGGTTAGTAGGTAGTAGTGCGTTGTCTTGCTATCCATCCGTACTAGTTGCCACAGTATTGCTCCTATAGTTTCTTGTCCTTCGATTTCTAGTACTATTTGTCGGTTCTTGTACTTTGATTATCAGATTTTGTTGTAGTTACTGTTCATAATGCTTTGTTATGCTTTCACTTCTGTTTATTCAATTTCTGGACTGTTTTTCCTTGAACCTAGGGTCTACAGACACACTCTCTAGAATAAACGAAACAACATATCAGCCAAAAGAGAAAAAATAATTTAAGCTGCAAATCAGGAGCCCTAAGGTAAGGAGAATCGTAATTATCACAGTATCCTACCTCTCTGAATACCTATAAAGAGACTATCTTGAAACTGAAGAACCAACACTTCATAGTTGATATGCAAAACATGTTAGCATTTCCCACCAGTCCTCACACGCTAAAAGCAAAAGGATCATGAATAAAAATCTTATGGTAAAACATACCATAGAAGCAAAGCAACATTCATTGTTAAAAAGAAGGACACAGGGTATAAGATGAATTTAAACAAAACTTTTCTCTCGAACTTGGAGTTTGTAGCAATGTGCATCCTACCTAAACTTCCGCAGTGCTCCCATTGTTGATTAAACATGTGAAGATCTTCAAATGCTATAGTTAATAGAAATGGGAAAAAAAAAGCATAATATTCCTCATTTATCAAGAGAACCAAGGATAAAACCTATCAAAGAACATATTGTCAGGCCTAAATGCGTCACAAATGCTACTCTATCTTTAGTCTATCTCAAACAAGTAAACTACACATACTCCTAATTCATAATAGTTAAATCAGAAAAAGGAAACAATTCTTGAAACTCTACTTCATTCCTGAGGAAATCAGAGAATCCGCTCTTTGAAAAGCTTCAGTGAAAAATAGGAAAATCGAGAGGCCAACACCATTAAGAACTTATACTCTAGACTTCGTAAAACCATCAACACATTTCCAAATCCGAGTCAATATTGTTATAAGTGCATAATAATTTAGCACATTCTGATTTTTTTCTAGTGCACATTTGGTAACTTAATGAATCGGTGTATTAGGTCAACAAGAGCATTCGAAACTCAAAAACAAATTCAAATTAGGGATCTTTATTTCCAAAATTTGCAGCGCATTGATAGAACAGAAACATGTAACATCAATGAGAAGTAACGAAAAACACGAATTCGACCATCCACAAATTGAAATTCCCACTAGTAGATGATCAAAAAGGAATTGAAAAACCACTATACAATATTTCAAAATACACAAACATATTCATTTAACACAAACATAAGAAAAAGATAACAATTTTACCAGCAATTCTTTTGGATAACATCTCCCACCAATCAGCAGAGCCATTCTCTGAAGACCCAGAAGCTAAAGAATCCTTTTCAACTTTCTTCTCTACCTTCCTCTTCTTTTTTTGCCCTCTAACAGGACCCATCACTCAATTAAATCAAAACCCACAAATCCCACTTGCTTCAAACAACCAAAATCACAGCAACTCCATTGGAATTCAAAGATAACACAAACCCCATTTCTTCATAAAACCAAAAAAACACAAAAGAGAGATCATAATCATAATCATATTCATATTCAAGATTAACAAAATAAAAACATGCAAAGGTACATATGCAAATAGAATTAAATAAAATTCACTCACCCCATTTCTTGATGCCATTGTTGTGTGCTCTTGTTGGGATGTTTTCTAGAAATGTTTCAAAGCATGCAAAGTGCATAAGGAAGTGTTTATTGTGGGTTTTGGCATAAAAACAGTGCACACACTAAAGAACAAGAAAAGATAGGAAAAAATGCTTTATGGGAAATCAATGTAACAAAAAACAATAGAAAGAGTATTTGGTTTAGTTATTTCCTTAAAAAGACAATGTGACAGACATGGAAATCGGTGGAAACTGTCTTTACAATGGTCAAAACTCATAGATTTCAGAGAGAACAAAAGACACAGGGCAAAACTTTAGCGTAAAATTGGATTCAAAGGAGAAAAAAAGGGGCTAAAGGTTTTAGTCAAGTTGTTGATATTTACTAATTTGTAAAAAATTCTTTTGCTAGATCCATAATCTAGATTAAGGGGTAATTTAGTGAGTAATGATATTGTAGTTTTTATTTTACATACTCTTTGTCTTTTTTAGTTTACTTGGACATCATCTATGTTCTTCAATTTTTTATATGTGTGAGTAGATATTTAAATTCATGCATTCTACAAGGTGAATTTCACACAGTTTGTCATCTAAAATATGTATATTTCACGCTATTTGTTCAATTTTATGATAGTTAAGTGTCGACTTGTGTACACTCAAAATTGAAGGACATAAATGTCGATTGAAATCAAATTAAAATGTATGTTTATGTATTATGTCATTTTATTTTATTTTATTTTTTATTGGAGTATCAATGAATAAAGAAAATAAATTTACCCAATTTAATATTTATTACAATCAGAGTCAATTAGAGGTGTGAGTCATCGTTGATGTCGACACGTCTAAGATTGACAAATGCTTGGGAGTTCTCCTATTCAATTTTTTTTTGGATATTTCATTCATACATGTTTAAATTTCAATATCATGATTCAATAAAAATATTTGTATATGACTGAATTAAAGAGAGAGAGGAAACATGGATACTTACATAAATAAATGTTTTAGCTAGAGAGGGTAAAATGAGGCGATTCATATTTAAACAGCTTCTAAATATCATAATATTTTGCTTTATAGTGTATTAGGTTAAAGAGGCATGTTTGAGATTGTATACTAATAATTACAAAGTAGTACATATGTTAGACGTATCTTGTACATGAATTCATAGTTCATTTTTTAAAGCAACTTGATGATGATAAAGGGACAAATTGAATATGAAAATAAATAAGCGTCTTAACTTAAAATAGCAAAATGAGATAAATCATATAATTCAAACAATTTTCAAGTATAATAATCTTTTTGCTTTAGAGTGTATTAGGTCAAGAGGGATATTTGAAATCATATACTAATAATTGTAGATTAGTACAAAAGTCAAAAATATCTTATGCATAAATTGTTGGCTTACTTTTAAAGTAATAAGAAAGAGGAAAAACAATGGCACTAAAACACACTATTATAGCAAAGATACACTATTAAGAGCATAAATTGATAGTTCTCTCATATTTGTCTCATTTAAAATTTATTGAAAAAAGATCAAATTAACCCTAAAAAATAATTTAAGCATTCCATTAATTATATATTAATATTCGAGAAAATTAGTGACATGACAAGTAATATCCTAGTTGGTTCTATACTAGTGGTGGGGCCAATATTTTTGTCAAGGATATTCATACTTTTATAATATGGCTGGGTAATTTTTATATTAAAAGTGTTCAACAGTTAATATATATAAAAATAGCTATATTTAACCGAAATATTAGAAAAAAATCGACAAAAAGTGTTAATCTGATCACACCTTTGGATGAATGTAGCTCCGCCTCTGTTCTATACATGTGGCTTGACTTGTTATAAAAAAAGAATTATAATAACTAAATGACCATGGAAAATATTAGTCAACCTTAGACTCTTCATTATTAGATCTATTCCTCCATGAAAAGCTTTTTAAAAAAAGAAAAATCATACTAACCACTTTAACATGAAAAAAATGAGTCCGGAACCAAAAGGATAACAAATTAATTGAAAATTTTCAAACGAGCAACGTAATATTTTTTGATACCGAAAGGGTAACCCTGCGCCTTACCCTATTTATTTTAACGGACGTCAACGGAAGAAGTGCCATCATAATGGTAAGGCGCAGCATTACCAACGGCTCACCTTTTTTTTTAATAACTTTTCTTTCCTTTTTATTAGTTAATTTCTCTACAATTTCTTACTTTGTTTTTTTAATATTTTGCTTTTCTCTCTCTTTTCATTTTTCTCTTATCATATAAATATAAAAATTATTGATTATTATAATTATAGTTATTTCATTTTTTATCTAAATTATTCAATTTTAATAAATGTAGATAATTTTAAAGTTCAATTATTTTTTCATGTAAATAAAAATAAAATTATGAATTTTAATAAATTTGGATAAGATTTGACAAGGTAATAATTGTTTTGTGTAATTTTGGATATAAATTGTGAGAGAAATATTTAATAAGTTCTACTATATTTTTATCTTGTTAAGAATATAAGATAAATAAATCGTTTAAAAGACTATTATAATAGCTTCCTTAATGTCCAGCAACTTTAAAATACAAATTTAATATTTTTTTTATGAGGAAATATCAATTTGAGCTTAGCAAATCATTTTTAAGCCTTTTTTTTCACTACACACAGTAAAAATATTATTGTTATATATTAAAATATTCAAAAATAATATTTATATTTACACACACAAAAAAAACACATTTATTAAAATTAAATAACTTAAATAAAAAAAACTATAATTATAATAATTAATGTTTTTATATATAATAAGAGAAATGAAAAGAGAAAGAAAAGCAAAACAATTAAAAAAAATAGAGTAAAAAATGTAGATAAGAAGTTACTAATAAAAAGGAAAAAACAAATTGAAGAAAAAGAGGTGAGGCGCTAGTGATGTTGCGCCTTACCTTTAAGCTTTGTCAGGTTGCCAGCCTTTTCCATTGACGGCCGTTAAAGTAAATAGGGTAAGGCGCAGGGCTCCCTGCGCCTTTACTCTTTCGGTATCAAAAAGTATTACGTTGCTCTTTTGGAAATTTTCAATTAATTTGTTACCCTTTTGGTTTCGGACTCTGAAAAAAATGGGGTTGATTTTTTCTTCTGGTGTCTAATTTTCAATTAAGGATTGACTAATCCGAGTTTACGTTGAATAATACTATCTCTGTCTCATATTATATGGACATCTTTCTATAAATATGTGTCCCATATTATATGGACATTTACTAAATTAGGATAAAATTAATTATTATTTTTCCATTTTACCCTCACCATTAATTAGTGTATTAATGATTTTTTCTAACTTAATTTAATGTACATTGATATAAATAAAGGGTAAAATGGTAAAGTTCACTAGTACATTAATGGTTTATTAATAATCGTGTAAAATGGAAAGTGCCCATATAATATGGGACAGAGGGAGTATATGAATACTTTCGAAATCAAGAGACTAGTTGATATTGAAAAAGAAAGTCGTTGAAAAATTGGCTGGATAGACTCATACACCGATGTCATCGTTGGAACCCTAGAATTAGCCGCGTGTAAGGAGTCTGCGATCGGTGATGTTGGTTTCGCTTTGGTTGTTGGAGGTTGCTGGACTTTGATGTGGTGTTAGATTTTGCACAACATTGACGAAAATTAGAACTATATAAGTCACAACGGAGGAGTCATCGGAAAGACGCACGAAACTATGCAAATCAGATATGAGACAATAGTTTGAAAGATACATGATGCTACTACACAAATCAGATGTGAAAGTAGTCACCAGAAAGATGCACGGTACTATGCAAATCAAATATAAAATGTAATCCCAGGAAGGATGAAAGGTGCTACACAAATCAGATATGAGAAACTTGTCACCAAAAATATGCACGGTGCTACATAAATCAAATATGAGAAAGTAGTCACCGAAAAGATGCACGGTGCTACGCAAATCGGATATGAGATGGTAGTCACCGAAAAGTTGTTCGGTGCTACGCAAATTGGGTATGAGATTGTAGTCACCAAAAAAATGCACGGTGTTATGCGAATCGGATATAAAAAATAGTCGGTGGAAAGATGCACGGTGCTACACAAATCGGATATGAGAGTGTATTCACCAGAAAGAAGTACGGTGCTACTTCTTTTGTCCCGAATGCTTCTCAAACCAGAAGTATTCAACATGATTATTTTTCATGCATATAATATTGCCTTGACTTTTGCTAACATAATCATTGGCGGGCGGCTACATGAGTTATAACTGCCCCTGACTGTAGAAGCCTTTTTTTTTGCTCTCTACTAAGAACGTAGAGGCTTTCTGATACATGTGAGAAATTTGGAGAAGAATATTATTAATTTTACTCTCTACATGTTACATTGAGACCCTATTTATAAACACTACATTAGACTTTTTTTCCAAATAGGACACTACTTTACAATCTTTTTTCAAGTAGGATTCGATATACTAATCCTTTTCCAAGTAAAACTATTCTTGTTTCTATTCCTATTCTAACTATTTCAATTCACTAGGGATATTCTAGACAGGGAAAAGGAGTTGTAAAACATGAGGATGAAGATCCATATTTGACTGCCTTCTGTTCCTCCTTGTCTCATGGCATTTGTAGGATTTTGTATGCAATTAGGAGTATAAACTGCTCTAAAATTTACTCCCAGGTTTGTCCTATCGTCTAGATGTATATTTTTCATATTTGTAGACCTCATTTTAAATAGTGAAGCTGCATCCTTTTCCCACACGACATACTGCTTTGACTATAAGTTAGTATAGTGATTCCCTTTTTTTTCACAAAAAAATATACAATTCATCATGTATGCAGTACCTCTTCCTCATTCCTGTTCTATCTCCCAATTGGTTGAAGAGTTTACAAGAAGGAATTATTTGGTTAGGTGAACCATGACATTCATATGATGTAAATGCAGAAATTCCACAACAAACTTAGTCCCATCAGTGTTCCTTCGATTCTTTTGCATTATGCCTTTTATTTTGCTGTTCATATGAATTCAAGGGGTTCAATTTCATAGAGATTAGCTTTTAGCTTCATTAACTGCTGATTTCATGCTCTCTCCCTCCTTTGTTTGAGATTATTACTATGGATTAGACACAACTATGTAGTACTATCATGAATTAGATGTGCTTCCTTTTGTTACAATTATTTTTCTTTTGTTTTTGCTTTCTCCAGGTGAGCTTGAGGGATCCTATTCGTCTTGGTGAGGGTGATGATAAACTCAGGGAGATCATTGGGGCAGCAGTATGTAGCAGCTAATCCTTTCCAACACAATTTGTTGCTCACATATTTGCCATTTGTGTCATTTTCTTTTGATCCTCTTATTTGTAGTGTCATGCTTTCATCAGAGCAAGACAAAGTTCTTTCCATATCGTTTGACATTTAAGACTCATGCTGCTTTTATACTATTATCTACATTTCTTTTGATTCATTCGTCCTTTCCAGGTCAAAAGGAAGAAAGCTGCTCATGCTGGGATGTTTGATCTCGCCAAAACTCCAAATAGACCAATGATACATATTGGTGGATGATGGATAAAATATATTGGGTTTTGATGGTCATAGTTGAATTGTACAATGACGTATGTATGCTTTTCTTCGCCAATCTAAGAACCTTCCCTTAATTTCTGTTCAATACTCCATTTTCAAGTTTTGGTGTCATTTATTTCTAGTCATTTTTGGTTCCACTGCGTACACGGTTTGCTGACTACAGTTGTAGTAACTTAATAATGAAGTTTGGCTGCATAAAGTCTTCTGAATCTTACGGGTTTTGTAGTTATTAGATCCTGAGTTAGATCCGTAATTTCTCTTAAGATTTTGCTCTTGCGGTTGTAGATAAATTATTGTTTGTAAAATTTGAGGAGCTCTCTCCTTCCATGAGTCGATTGGTCTCACTGAATTGGGTATTCTGAGTCTTAACATTAAGACAATGAAAAATCCATATTTCCAAAATCACGTTTTTGATGCTCCTTGCTAATTTGACTAAATTGTATGAACTGGTAACTTAATAGAAATATTTCTTTTGATATGATTAACTTATTGGCAATATTAGAATGGTCCTTTCCTTTCTTTGCCCAAATAGTGAATTGGTGAGATGTTCCATTTAGAGTGTTCTAAGCATGTCACCCGAGATTTCAAGTTTCATTTATGCTTATCCAAGTCAGATAAAGATAGTTGACCCTCTAGGAAATACGTCAATCTATAGGTTTGGTGGATGTCATCCTTTGGGTAGTAATCTTTTGCTTTGTATATGAGCAGAGACTTTATATTCAAAGGCCTTGCCTGGTATCGTGGTAAGAGCTCAACACATGATGTGTTAGTGACGCGCACATCACGGGTTTGAGATGCACTTGTAAAGTGTCTGTTTGTAATGATTGATAAAAAAGTTGGTGGCTTGGGGATAAGGAATTTAAAGCTTCATTACAAAAGCTTGTTATTTAAATAGTTATGAAGATTCAAGGAAAATGGGGATGAATTCTGGAAAGAGATTATCATCTCAGAATATGGCTAAAAAAACTTTTGGACACCTGGGACAATATTTAAGCCATCTATTATCGGTGTAAAACAAATTGTTATATTTTGGCCCGAGTTTCAAATTCTTACTAAACTGAAGGTGGGAATGGGTGTAGAATTATATTTTGGTCTGATTTCTGGTCAGATGATCAAAGATTGATCGAAAAGTTTCCCATTTTATATAACATTTCTTTGAAAAGGCAATGTATAGTGGCTCAATATAAATTCCGGGTGGCAGCTGCATTTCAGGAGAAATTTTAACAACTGGGAGATGGATGATATTAGTGATTTGTTACATTTACTGGATCCTCTTACTCTTGAAGATAATAAATTGGACTCTAATCTGGACAACAATTGAAGAAGGGAGTTTCTGTTAAAAGAGTAGCTATACTCTTCTACAGAAACAAGTTGGACATTGGGACCCTACGTGGCCATGGAAAATGTTATAGAAAACTAAAGCCCCAACAAAAGTAGCTTATTTTGGCTTGGACTGCAGCCATGGATGTATGCCTGACTCAGAATATGTTGTAGAAGTGAGGTTTTGTCTGTGGTTGCAGATGTTACTTTTGGAAGAAAATTTTGAGTCCACAAATCTGGTATCTTTTTTCAGCATTTGTGGAGTACGGTGGTGGTAATGCCTGAAACAGAAACAATTACGTGAATGTTGACAGAACTAGGTTGTGAACAGTAGATTTAAGATGATTTGGAGGACCATGCCTTTATGTATCATGTGGAACTTATGGCCGAAAGAAATAGGAGGACTTTGATGATAAGAAACTTCTCATTTCTTTTGTTAAGAATAGATATTTACAGAATAAGGCTCTCAGATTGAAATGGCTTTCGGGAAAAAAAAGGAGGGCTTGGCATTAAAAACCTTAAGTTACAGAGTAAGGCTCTCAGATTGAAATGGCTCTGGAGATATTCACAAGAACCTCAGGCGTACTGGAGTAAGGTTATCAAAATGAAATATGGTGAGGATGATAGGTGGATGACAAAGGAAGTAATTACTCCATATGGGGTTAGTGTGTAGAGATCGATTAGAGTACTATGGCCTTTTATGAAGAACCACACCAATATTAAAGTAGGAAATGGTTGCTAGACCTCTTTCTGGGAGGATAAGTGGCTGAGATCAGATAAGTTTAAAGGGTATGTTCCCTGGTATGGCAGTTCAAAAGGAAGTGAGTGTGGCTGACATATGGACACAAGGAGGATGGGACATTCAATTCAGGAGGAACTTCAATGACTAGGAAATTGATTTGGTCATTGAGTTCTTCAGAATGTTGGAGTTTAAAGGTATTAGTGAAGAAGCAAATAGACTCTGGTGGAAATTAGATAGCAAGGGCATATTCAAGGTGAACTCTGCTTACAAGTTTTTGAACCAAGGAAACCAACAGACACAACATTGGCCATGGAAGCATATAGGGAAGACCAAAATCCCCTTCAAAGTTGTCTGTTTTACTTGGTTATTGGCAAGAGAGGCTGTTTTGACACAAGAGAACTCCAAGAAGAGGAAATTCTCTATATATTCCAGATGTTACCTTTGTGGTGAAGAGGTTAAGACAGTTGGTCATCAATTTCTACAATGCAGGATAACTATACAACTGTGGACGATTTTTGTTAGCCTTAGGGGCATTAGCTGGGTCATGCCTAGAAAATAACTCAACTTGTTATGTAGTTGGGAGGAAGCAGGATTAGGAGCTGCAGATAGAGTCAAATGGAGCACTGCCCCAGCTTGCATCTGGTGGACAATATGGAAGGAAAGGAATTCAAGATGTTTTGAGAGCGAAAACTGTGATCTACAGATGATCAAACTAAGTTGTATTAGACTTTTTTGTTTTTGGTGCAAACAAATATACGTAGGATACTGACTCAATTATAGACATCCTAGGATCTTGTTAGGGTTGTGAGTCAGTTTTTCAATCTTGATTTGTTGTAATTATGGTTTCAGTGCAACCCATGTACTGACTTGGCAATATACACAAATGTTACCTTCTAAGAAACAAACAAACAAACAAATAATAGATATTTACAAAGCATGGGCTTTTGGTGGAGGAGTAGTTTGATTGATAGCGCATCCCAACATTTAGATGTTTTCAACTTTTGGGAATGTAGCTTC
>JBCEWC010004340.1:0-27571 GCA_038996855.1 Solanum aculeatissimum | reverse complement strand
TTCACTACCTCCTTTTTCTCCTCATCTATATGAGCAACACTCCCCATAGAAAGTCTACTAAGAGCATCCGCCACCACATTGGCCTTACTGGGATGATAAAGCACACTCATGTCATAAGCTTTAAGGAGTTCCAACCACCTCCTTTGCCTCAAACTCAAATCTCTTTGGGTGAACACATATTTCAAGCTCTTATGATCGGTGAACACATCTACATAAACCCCATACAAATAATGACGCCAAATTTTCAAAGCAAATACCACCGCCGCTAATTCAAGATCATGAGACGGATAATTCCTTTCATGCACTTTCAATTGTCGGGAAGAATAGGCTATTACCTTACCATGTTGCATGAGCACATAATTCAAACCAATACGGGAGGCATCACAATAAACCACAAACCCATCTAAACCATTAGGCAAAGTCAAAACCGAAGACTAAGTAAGACGATCTTTCAAAGTTTGGAAACTTTTCTCACACTCATTAGACCACACAAACTTAGCCTTCTTTTGAGTTAACTTAGTCAACGGAGATGCTATCGATAAAAACCCCTCAACAAACCTTCTATAGTAGCAAGCCAAACCAAGAAAACTATGAATATCCGAAGGTGTCAAATGTCTAGGCCAATCCTTTACCGCCTTGGTTTTCTTAGGATCAACCTTGATGCCATCACCAGACACCACATGGACAAGAAAAGCAACCTCACCAAACAAAAACTCAAATTTGCTAAACTTTGCATACAACTTCTTTTCCCTCAAATTATGAAAAGTCAATCTCAAGTGTTTCACGTGCTCTTGCTCACTACGGGAGTAAATCTCAAGAGCATTAACAGAGTGCTTGTAGTGTATTAATAGAAAGACTATGTGATCACAAGCCTTTAACAAAACATATCATACTTGTAAAACATGAATCCATGAAGTTTTTCAACATAACCATAACCATGCTTATGCCATGAATGAACTTCAAGATCATGGGTAATGGAATTCAAACTTGATTTAACAACTTGAGCATAAAATATGTAGAAATCCATGAATAAGCCATAATGCAAGTTACACATGCTTAGTTAAATCATGAAAGTGAACATGCAACTTGAATAATTAGGGTTTCATAAAACATCCATGAAATCAAGTGTAAAATCATGTTTAAATCACATAAATAGTACAACACAAAAGTCCCAACACTAATCTAGAACAATATTGAAAGAACCCATAACTAATTGGAAAGCTTAAAATCAATTTAAAAGGGTTAGGGTTCTTAGGATCTTCAAGGATGAAAGAGGATCCTGGAATCAAGTCCCACATACCTTAATCCAAGGAACTAGTCCCCAAGATCAAACCTAATCAAGTCTTCTTCCCCAAATTCTACAAGCTAGCTTCAATATAGGTCAAGAGAGCCTTAGGATCTTAAGAGAGTCTATAGGAGTGTTCTAATGGATGATGAGGGTTTAGGGAATGTTTTAGGGATTTAGGAGATCTTAGGGGACCAAAAGGGGGCTTAGGGAAATGTTAAATCACAAAAATACCATCAATAAGACAGAACTTTTAACTGTACACAGTGCCCAAACGGCTACTACAGTGACGTTTACATGCACACGTCCTGTCAACTTGATCGTCCAGTGGCACTTATCTAAATCTCCACACGAACTCTCGGAGGACTTTTTGTTACACTTCACGAACCACTAAACGGTCTGTTCAACTTGTGACTAGTTGTGAAAAGCACCGTCTAACCACACTTATCCTCAAAAATCATGGTCAAGACTTGTCCTAGCCACTGTCCACCTTCACGGGACAGTGGACGAACCGTTTAGTGTCGAACAGACCGTCCAAGGTTCCATTGACTTACACTTTGCTTAGGGGGGGTTACAGGCCACCCCAATATCACTATGACATCACCCGAGGCACTAGATGGACCGTGAAAAGTTTCAAGGTCCGTGTCAATGTCCTTGGCTACTTTTCTGAGCCTATCTCCAATGGCTTCCGAATTTTAGATAGTCTCACTGTTTGGGACATATCTCCCTCATCCGAACTCTGAATTGAGTGAAACCACTTTTGTTGCAAAGGTAACCCAAATATATTCAATTTGATATGTTGTATCTCACATAGTTCATCCCACATCAAAATTTATGACTGTTTGAAGTATGCTGCCAAAACTATCCCTCTATGTCACTTTCTAGCCCAATTTGCATTTGGCAACTTAAACTCAACCCGTGGCCACAAAAACACAACCATGGATTGTATTACATCATATAATTCCAACCATAAATAGATTTCAAAAATTTTCAGGTAGTTACAGGTCCCACTTCTTTCCCAAAACTATGTGCCAACGTAGGTGCTACAAAAATGGGAGACCCGTAAGATATTCTTTTATATGATATGCTATGATATGTAAATCTTTCCAAAATGGGAGGCCCGTGAGTAAGGTGGCCATCACACCAAAATGGGAGGCGTGTAAGGTGTGGTGTAGATTACCTTTGGGAAGTAATCTTCTCCAATCCAACGAGAGGCCTCATTGTGCAAGTTCATGTTATATATCACATGGATATGGATGTCGGTTATGGTTCCATCCACTCCATATTATAAGCATTATGGCATTTCATACGTCACGATTCTCATGGCATATTGATACATTATTCTTTCTTCTATTTACTTCTATATATATGCCCTTGTCATATAGGTTATTATAGGTTCATGTGCATACGCATTTGCATGCTTGTTTACTTAGTGCTTTATTATTCTAACTCATACTCTTTGTCTACGTGTTCTTACCATGTAGGGATCGGAGATGACTTCTATATTTCACCAGATGACGTGTGATCATCTTGAAGCTTATTGCTTATGGTGAGCCCTTTTATTCAAGGGAAATAGCCACTTTCTATCTAGCTAGTATTGATTTTGTTTTCTTTACTTATGTATTGAGGGTGAGCCTCAAACTATGCTGAGGCCCCACTTATCTTATGTAGAGGCTTGTTGGACAAACTAAACTCTTGTATGTTGGATTGTATTATTTGGATATTATGATTATTGAGATATTATGGTGTATGACCTTTGATTATGGAAATGGTATTTCGTTAATCTTATTACTTGATAGTGGCATTGTGCGTTGACTATGTGCTTATGTGGAATGTCCCCTAACCCGGAATGCCCCATAGCTTGAGTCCTACTTACCTATCCCTTAGAGATAACTGTTATGTGGTATGTGATTCATGCTCATCCCATTCCCGGAAACATCCCCATAGCTTGAGTCCAAAGCCCCATTTCCTTTAGAGTTTATGTGTTATGTGTTTACTTCCGCGCTTCAGAATCAATGATGTGTGTAATGATGCTATGATGGCTTGATCGAGGACTTTCGGGTTCTCTTTCACCATGTCACATCTAGGCCCCCTTCTGGGTTATGACATGTGTGGACTGCTACTAATAAAACTAACACACTTGGTTTCACTAAATTCAAACTTCAGAGGTGGAAGTTATGGACTCGATAGTGAGACTGCCTGCACAGTGTTGCATTCTGGAAAAGGGAAGAGGGAATTTTGTTAAGGTACTACCTCATGGCAGGCTCACAGGTCGTGTGTGGCCTCATGGTCCATGAGGCAGGCCGTATGGCCTCTTACAAGGGGTGGTCATGTATTTCAGGATAGGCTTGGCCTACGAATTGATTCTATGTATAAGGTTAACGTTCTGGAAATAGCGTCATCTTGAAGGTGGTGTTCACAGGCCGTGTGGAGGCTTAAGAACAGTGAACTCATCTGTGTTGTGTACCATCCAGTAGCCAAGGCTATGAGCTAAGGGAGGCTCCACGGACCACCTCACGGTCCATGTGAAGCCTCACAGTGAGTGTGCTTAACCATATGGTTGTGAGAAGAGAATTTTTCTATGTATGGAATGTTTGTGGGAAGACGTGGTTCCAGTGTAGCTTCACGGGAGAGGCTCACGGACCGTGTGGACCCTAATGGTCCATGTAGTTACCGTGTGGGTGACGTTTCAAATTGTCCTATCCGTTGCTAGATTAGAGCTCATCATCAAGTGGGGCCTCACGGCAAGGCTCATGGACCATGAGTCACTACACGGTCCATATAGCAGACTTTTTCAGTGACAGTTCCAGTTTTCTTCCTTGTTTCATTAATGTTTTAGTTGTAATTTTTAACTAATTGTAAGGTCGTTTTAGCATTTTTAAACCCTCTTAAACTCCTGATTTAGCCCTCTTTACTCTCATTTAATTCAAACTCTCTCAATTTCTTTCAATTGCTCTCAAAGTTCCATTGGAGGCTAGCTTGGAAATCAAGGGAAGGCTCAATTCTTCATCAAATTCTTCTTGTTCTTCTTAATTGATCAAGGTATGTGGAATTGATTCATGGTTCTCCTTTCAACCATGATGACCCAAAATGTTTCTCCTTCAATTTTGACGAATTTTGCTCTCTTTGAAATTGGGTCCCTTAAATTATGAATGATTTAATTCAATCGAGTTGTGGGTTGTATTTAAGTTTTAATTTCCAAGTGAATTAAGCCCTAAATTTTTTAATTCCATAGATTTTATGAAGATTCAAAAGTGCTTGTCCCCTTTGTTCTTCAATTCTAGCAAGGGTAATATGAATTATGCTTTTAATTGATGTCTTCACTAAGTTTTAAATATGAATCTATTCCATTATGATGATTTAAATGTTGATATCAATTACCCATCCTATTCAAGGATCATTTATGCATTGCATTCATGAGCATGGAGACTTGACTTGATGAAACTCTTGATGTGTGCTCTGACCCACTTGACTTGATATGATTTGACTTGATCTTCGTAAGACATGGAATTTGACTAGAATGTGATTGCATCTTGTCTTGATATGGATCTTTGAGAATATTGGGTGTCTACACCATATTGTTATGTTAGAATGAGCTACTCCTACGCATTGGTCTTGGATATGACACCTGAAATTCTTTTTTGGCTCTTTAGCCTGATTATGGAAAGACATGAATTATAATTAGGCTTTTTAGCCCAAATTGCATTGTATGGATTTGAAGTATTGAACCTCCATTTTGAAAACTTATATATGTATATGTATTCCTGTGGGATAAGACTTAGTACCAAGGGATTGGAGTCAGGGTGAACTATCTCCAAGGGTTCGTACTCCTTTCCGTCAAACCATATGCCAACATGGGATTTCTCCCAAGATGGGATGACTTATTTTGTTACGCCCTATTTAGGGTGGCTTGGGATCTACCAGGCAAGTAGTCTAATTCCAAGTAGTAGCTCGCTTGGTCTCCCTAGTTGTCGGTTGAGGTCACATCACCGCAATGAATATGTAAGTTTGCATTCATGCATCATGGAACTTAATGACATATTAGTATATTACTTTTCCTTGATTATATATATTCTTTCTATACATATACGTGCCCTCGCAATCTAGATTTGTAGTAGGCACATGTTCATGTGCATGGCATGCCCACATACTTTGTGTATTATATGTGCTAACTCATACTCTTTGTTTACATGAACTAACCATGTAGGGATTGAAGACAACATTCATCAACCATTGGACGCTTAATTAAGATCTCAGAATTGTTGCTTGTTGTGAGCCTTATAATCCTAGGGCAAAACCCTACTCCTTCTAGCTTATGTTTTATTATGTCATACCTATCTTGTTACTTAAGGGTGAGCCCGAGTTATGTTGAGGCCCCATCTTATTCTATGTAGAGATATTGTTAGACATATCAAATTCTATTGTATGTCGTATTATGTGCTTATTTAAGGTGTTATGACTATCTACGCTTTGTTATGCCTACTTATGTTTTGATTATGCTTTTGCTTATGTTATTATGATTGTATAGAGGGGAATGTTTTATGTGGAAAGTCCCTAGCTTCTCTTGCCCCTATAGCTTGAGTCATACTTACTCGTCCCTTAGAACATAATTTCTATGTGTTATGTGATTCACGCTTATCTAATTCCTGGTGATGTCCCCATAGCTTGAGTCCAAACTCCCAGAATCCCTTAGACTTATGTATTACTTATTGTATTACGCACTTCTGAACCAATAATATGTGCGATGATGCTTAGATATCTTGATCGAGGACTCTTGGGTTCTCTTTCTCCATGTCATATCTAGGCCTTACTCTCAGGTCATTACAAAAATGGTATCAGGGCCCTAGGTTTGCAAATGATCCTTAGAATCCAACATGCCACATCATGTAGAGTCTTATTCATGGGTGTGATGCATGCCATACCTATGAGTGGGAGACTACGGCGACATTTTAGGACTTGTCTCACTTCATTGTTTCTTATGTCGTGCTATGAGTTGTTCATTATGTTTTCCTGAATTATGGGTGTTTTTGTCACTCTTTCAGAAGAAGCCTCTACAAAGAGCTCCCCTCCCTAGAAAAACCATGGTTTACGAGGAACAGACCCCTTGAGAGCCTGTGGAGGAGCAAGTTACTCATGCTGAGTTTCAAAATATGGTTGTAATGTTGTTCTAAGTGGTGACTAATCAAACCTGACCAACTAATCCCATAAATGGTAGCACTTCGGCTTCTAGGGTGAGACACTTCACCCGGATGAACCCTCCAGAGTTCTTGGGTCCAAAAGCTAATGAATATGTCCAAGAGTTTAATGATGAGCTCACTAAAGTGTTGATAGTTATGGGTGTTAGTTCTGAAGAGAAGGCTGAATTGGTTGCTTATTATTTGAAGGATGTGGCCCAAATGTGGTACAATCAATGGTTAGTAGAGAGGATTGTGGATGTTATGGTTTATTGGGAAGAGTTCAAGTTTTCTTTTCTGGAACATTTCTTCCCTGTTGAACTTCGAGAGGCCAAGGTAACTAAATTTATTAACATCGGGCAAGGTAGCATGTTTGTGAGGGACAATTCTCTTAAGTTCACCAAACTCTCAAAGTATGCTCCCATGCTAGTAGTGGATCCCCGTGCAAGGATGTACAAGTTTATTTCTAGGGTCTCTGACTTGGTGGTGAAGGAATGTCGCACTGCTATGCTTATTCGGGAAATGGATATCTCTAGGCTTATGACTTATGCTGAACAAATTGAGGGGGAGAAGCTCAAGGAGAGGAGGGTGAACGATTCCAAGATGGCCCGATTCGATAGTGGGTTCTCCAATTCTAGGAGTAGTGGTGGAAATGGCCGATTCTAACAAGGCCAAGGTTTGAATATGAAGTTTGCCGACTCTAGGGTGCCTCCTCCTAATGCACCAATTGGGGGTGGACCACGGCATCCCCATTATGGCCACTGTGGGGGAAACCATTTGAGTGAATGCAGAAATATTTTGGGTGTTCGCTTCTGGTGTGGAAGTATGAACCACAAAGTTACCGATTGTCCAAGGAACACAATGAAAGATCAAGTGACTCTAGATGGTCAAGGGTAGTCGAAGGCTCAAGTTGGTGGTGCTCCCAGAAATAATAGGTTCTATGCTCTTCATGCTAGATAAGAGGTGGGTGAAGCTCCAGATGTTCTGACTGGTATGTTAAAAGTCTTAGGTTTTGATGCTTATGCTTTGCTTTATCCAGGTGCAAATTTATCTTTTGTTACTCCTCTGTTGGTTGTTAAATTTAGATTGTGTCCTGAAACTTTGAGGGAACTTTATTTGGTTTATACTCCTATGGGTGAGTCTATTATTTTTCGAAAGGTATATGGGGTTGTCCTATTTAAGTTTTGCATAAAGTCTTTCCCGGTTATCTTGTAGAGCTTGAGATGTATGGTTTTGATGTTATTCTTGTGATGGATTAGTTGTATGCATCATATGCCTTTGCCGATTGTAGGACTAGGCTAGTCAGATTCCAAATTCCTAATGAACCTATTTTGGAATGGAAGGGTAGTGATTCTATGGTTAGGGGTCATTTTATTTCCTACCTCAAAGCCCAGAGGATGATTTTTAAGAGGTGCATCCATCATATTGTTAGGGTTAGAGATGTGGAAACTGAGTCTCCTACTCTTAAGTCTCTCCGGGTGGTTAATGAATTGCTCGATGTGTTTCCCGAAGACTTTCCCGGTATTCCTCCTGAAAGAGAAATGGATTTCGGTATAGATATCCTTCCAGATACTCAACCTATTTATGTTCCTCCTTACCGTATGGATCCGACCGAACTAAAGTAGTTGAAGGATCAGTTGAAGGACTTGTTGGAGAAAGGCTTTATCAGGCCAAGTATTTCAGCTTGGGGTGCTCCTGTGTTGTGTGTAAGGAAGAAGGATGGATCGATCCGTATATGTATTGATTATCAGTAGTTGAATAAGATGACCATCAAGAATAAGTACTCGTTGCCTTGAATAGATGATTTTTTGATCAACTTCAAGGAGCCACTCATTTCTCTAAGATAGATCTTTTTTCGGGTTACCATAAGTTGAAGGTGAGGGAGTGTGATATTCCCAAAATAGCTTTCCAAACTGGGTATGGGCATTTTAAATTTGTAGTGATGTCGTTTGGGCTGACCAATGCCGTGACAGTGTTTATAGATCTCATGAATTGGGTATTCAAACCATTCCTCGATAGTTTTGTAGTAATTTGCATTGATGATATCCTGATTTACTCTCAAAATGAGCAGGAGCACATGGATCATTTGAGGTTGGTGCTTCAGACCTTGAAAGAGAAGAAATTGTTTACTAAGTTTAGTAAATGTGAGTTTTGGTTATAGGAAGTTGCTTTTCTTGGCCATGTGGTGTCTGGTGATGGTATTAACGTTGATCCTAAGAAGATTGAAGCAGTAAAGAATTGGCCTAGACCATTGACCCCTTCTGACATTCGAAGTTCCTTTGGGTTGGTCGGTTATTATCAGAGGTTTGTTGAGGGATTCTCCTCCATTGTGTCCTCATTGACTAAATTGACTCAAAATAAAGCTAAGTTTTTGTGGTAAAATGAGTGTGAGAAGAGTTTTCAAACATTGAAGGACTGACTTACATCGGCTCCTGTCTTGACCTTGCCGAATGCATTAGATGGGTTTATGGTGTATTGCGATGCTTCGCTGATAGGGTTGGGATGTGTACTCATTTAACACGGTAAGATGATAGCTTATGCGTCTCGACAATTAAAGGTTCATGAATAAAACTATTCGACCCATTATCTTGAGTTGGAGACGGTGGTATTTGATTTAAAGATTTGGAGACATTACTTCTATGGAGTTCACATTGATGTTTTCATTGATCATAAGAGTTTGCAATATGTGTTCACTGAAAGGGATCTTAACTTGAACAGAGATGGTTGGAACTTCACAAGGATTACGACATGAGTGTTCTATATAACCTAGGTAAGGCGAACGTTATAGCACATGCCCTTATTAGGCTATCCATGGGTAGTGTATCGTATGGTGATGAAGGGAAGAAGAAGTTTGTAAGATATGTGCACTATTTGTCTTGGTTGGGTGTTAAATTTACCGACTCAAATGATGGTGGCCTTTTTGTTCAAAATGGGTCTGAGTCTTTTGTGATTGTTGATGTAAAAGTAAAATAAGATTTGGATCCTTCCTTGGTGGAGTTGAAGAATTTGGTTACCGAAAAGAAAATAGAGGTTTTTCCCAAAGGGGAGTTGGTATGCTATGGTATCAAGATCGGTTGTATGTCCCAAATATTGATAGCCTAAGGGAAGTTATCATGAGTAAAGCTCATAATTCCTAATATTCTATTCATTCGGGATCCATTAAGATTCATGAAGATTAGAGAGAGGTGTATTGGTTGTATGGCATAAAGAAGGATACAACCATGTTTGTGTCAGAATGATCGAATTGCCAAAAAGTGAAGGTAGAACACCAAAGACCCGATGGTCTTCCCCAAGATATTGAAATTCATACTTAGAAATGGGAAGATATGAATATGAACTTCGTTGTTGGCTACACCGTACTCATAAACAATTTTATTCTATTTGGGTTGTTGTTGATCGAATGACCAAGTCGGCTCATTTTCTACTGGTCAAAACTACCTATAATGCCAAAATTTATGCTAACTTATATATCCAGGAATTGGTGAGATTGCATGGTATACCGAGTTCTATCATACCAGATCATGGTACCCAGTTCACTTCTCACTTTTGGAGATCATTTCAAAAAGGGCTTGGGACTAAGATTAAATTTAGCACCGCTTTCCATCCCCAAATTGATGGACAACCCCAAAGGACAATTCAAACTTTGGAGGATACGCTAAGGGCTTGTGTGTTGGAGTTCAAGGAAAATTGGGATGATCATCTACCACTTATCGAGTTTGCCTACAACAATAGTTACCATACTAGTATTGGTATGGTTCCATTCAAAGCTTTGTATGGTAGAAGGTATAGGCCCTAGTGGGGTGGTTTAAGTTGGATGAGATGGCATTGTTAGGCCCGAATTTGGTTTTTGATGCTACAGAAGAGATGAAGTTGATTATAGAAAGGTTGAAGATGACTCAAAGTTCCCAAATGTCTTACTCAGATGTTAAGAAAAAAGACCTCAAATTATATGTTGGTGATTGGGTTTATGTGAAGGTGTCACCTGTGAAACGCATTATGCATTTTGGCGAAAAGGGTAAGTTGTACCCTCTGTATGTCGGACCATATGAGATCGTTGAACATGTTGGCAATGTGGCTTGTAGATTAGAGTTGACTTTGGGTATGAGTTCTAGTCATTCGGTGTTCTATGTTTCATTGTTGAGGAAGTTGGTTGGTGACCCTAAGGCAATTGTACCTTTGGAGGATGTTACGATTGAGGAAAACTTGACTTATGAAGAGGTACCGATTAAAATATTGGAAAGGCAAGTAAAATGGCTTCGCAACATGGAAATAACTTCAATTAAAGTGCTTTGGAGAAATCAACATGTGGAGAGTGCTACATGGGGAGTGGATACATACATGATGAAGTGATACCCCTGTCTTTTCCAATCTACTCAAGCCTAAGGTACTAGGTTCTATCTCACTTTCAAAATGGTCCTTATTCTTTATTTTTCTTGAGTTTCATGGAATTACATGCATACATGTGCATAAAAATGATTTGAACGATGTTTTTACACGAGTTTTAAATGGCTTTTGAAATGGTGAATGATGCATTTTGTTTTATGTTAGAATGTTTCTTGTTTAATTCAAGTCATTCAAGCCTTGATCAAACCCATTCGAGGATGAATGTTCCGAAGGGGGAGACGATATACCAACCCAGAAATTTCCGAACCTTGCAATATTGTTTTAGGACTCATCTGAACCTATCTAGGTTAGATTTTGAGTTTTCTGAGTCTGTCTTGTATTACAGTTTTGGAAGAAATCATATTGTTCAAGTTTTGCTTGACATCTTATGGGAGTACTGACTTCAAATGGTCATATCTCTTGGTATGGGACGAAATGTATGGACTGCGACCTATTAAATCGAAGCTTCTTGAGTTACCTTCCCAATGCACTTATTTTCACTGAATTCAGAGGTCGAAGGTATAGTTATGGACTTTACGGTGAGACTGCCTGCACAGGGTTAAATTCTTGAAAAAGGAAGAGGGATTTTGGCTACCTCACAGTAGGCTCACGTGCCATGTGTGGCCTCATGGTCCATGAGATAGGCCGTGTGGCCTCTCACGAGGGGTGGTGAAGTGCTTCAGGATGGACTTGGCCTAGGGATCGATTCTGAGTATAAGGTTAACGTTCCAAAAATAGCATTGTCTTGAAGCTGGGGTTCACGGGCCGTGTGGAGCCTTAAGAACTGTGAACCCATCCATGTAGTGTACCAGCCAGCAGCCAAGTCTCCGAGCAAAGGGAGGCTCCACGGACCACCTTACGGTTCGTGTGAAGCCTAACAGTTCATGTGTCTAGCCGTATGGTTGCGAAAAGAGAATTTTTCTAAGTATGGAATGTTCATTGGAAAAATTGGTTCGAACTGTAGCTTCTAGGGAGAGGTTCACGGACTGTGTTGACCCACACGGTCTGTGTAGTTGACCGTGTGGACCCTCACGATCTGTGTAGTTGACCATGTGGGTGATGTTTCAAATTTTACTATCCGCTTCTAGATAGGAGCTCGTCATCAAGTGAGACCTCACGGCAAGGCTCACGAACCGTAAGTCATTACACGGTCCGTGTAGTAGACTTTTTCAATGACATTTCCAATTTTCTTCCTCATTTCATTAATTGTGTAATTGTAATTTTTATCTATTCCTAAGGTCTTTTTAGCATTTTTAAACCCTCCTAAACTCCTAATTTAGTTTACTCTCATTTAATTCAAACCCTCTCAATTTCTTTCAATTGATCTCAAAGTTCTAGTGGAGGCTAGCTTAGGGATCAAGGGAAGGCTCAATTCTTCATCAAATTCTTCTTGATTGATCAAGGTATGTGGGATTGATTCTTGGTTCTCCTTTCAACCATGAAGACATAAAACTTTTATTCTTCAATTTTGATGAATTTTGCTCTCTTTGAAATTAGGTCTCTTAAATTATTAATAATTTAATTCAATTGAGTTGTGGGTTGTATTTAATTGTCAATTTCAAAGTGAATTAAGACCTAAATTGTTAAATTCCATTGATTTTAAGAAGATTCAAAAGTGCATGTCCCTTTTGTTCTTTAATTCAAGCATGGGTAGTATGTATTATGTTTTAAATTGATGTTTTCACTATGTTTTAAGTATGAATCTATTCAGTTATGATGATTTAAATGTTGATATTAATTACTCAAGTTATTCAATGATCATTTATGCATTGCATTCATGAGCATGGAGGCTTGACTTGATAAAACTCTTGATATGGGCTTTGACCAACTTGACTTGATATGATTCTACTTGATCTTGGTACGACATGGGATTTGACTATAATGTGATCACATCTTGTCTTGATATGTCTCTTTGAGCATCTTGGGTGTTTACACCATATTGTTATGTTAGAATGAGCTACTCCTATGCATTGGTCTTAGATATTACACCTGAAACTCTTGTTTGGCTTTTAAGCTTTATTATGGAAAGACTTGAATTATGATTTGGCTTTTTAGCCCAAATTGCATTGTATGTATTTGAAGTGTTGAATCTCCACTTTAAAATCTTTTATATGTATTCCTGTGGCATGAGACATAGTACCGAGGGATTGGAGTCGGGGTGGAATATCTCCAAGGGTCCATACTCCTTTCCGTCAAACCATGTGCCAAAATGGGATTTCTCCCAAGATGGGATGACTTGTTTTATTACCCCCTATTTAGGGTGGCCTAGGATCTACCTGGCAAGTAGTCCAATTCCAATTAGTAGATCACTTGGTTTCCCTTGTTGTTGGTTGCGTTCACATCCCCACTATGAATATGTATGTTTGAATTCATGCATCATGGAACTTCATGGCATATTGGTATAATACATTTCCTTGATTATATATATTCTTTCTTTACATATATGTGCCCTCGCCATCTAGCTTTGTAGTAGGTTCATGTTCATGTGCATGGAAAGCCCACATACTTAGTGCATTATATGTGCTAATCCATACTTTTTCTCACATGATCTAACAATATAGGGACCGGAGATGACATTCTTCCACCGTTGGACGCTTAGTTGAGATCTCGGACTTGTTTCTTATGGTGAGCCCTATACTCCAACGCAAAAGCCCTCCTCCTTCTAGCTTATGTTTTATTATGTCTTACCTATATTGTGACTTGAGGGTGAGCTCGGGTTATGTCGAGGCCCCATCTTATTCTATGTAGAGGCATTGTTAGACATATCAGATTCTATTGTATGCCATATTATGTGCTTATTTGAGGTGTTATGTCTATCTACGGTTTGTTATGACTACTTACGTTTCAATTATGCTTTTAGGTTATGTTAATATGATTGGATGGATGGGAATGTGCTTATGTGGAAACTCCCTAGCCCAGCTTGTCCCCATAGCTTGAGTCATACTGACTCACCCCTTAGAATATAATTTCTATGTGTTATGTCATTCATGCTTATCCTATTCCCAGTGATGTCCGCATAGCTTCAGTCCAAAGTCCCAGGATCCCTTAGACTTATGTGTTACTTATTGTATTATGCGCTTCCGAACCAATGATGTATGTGATGATGCTTGGATGGCAGGATCTAGCCACGAGTATGATCAAGAGTATCACATGCTTCTGCATTATGATATAATGCAGACATTGAGTATGCATTAGTAGTTTCGAATGTACTTAAGTACACGGGTATGCAATGTAACTAAACATGATAAAATTTGAATTTAGCATTTGATAACAAGACAAATATATGTATATACATACATACATAAGACAAAAGTCTATAGGAAAGAATAATATATCAAGATGCCTTAAACCTTGATGCATGAGTGCCATAATACATAACCATAAGTGGAGAAGGGACCCCAACAAACATATAAGACCATGCGAGCTATTAAATGAAATCTTGATGTTGCCTTGACACCGGAGAAAGAGTATCCTACTAGCCAAAGGTAGACTATACCTCATATTACATACATTGCCCATTTTGGAGAGTTGTGTTTCATACATCATAATAATAATCCACAAAGGGACATAAAATGAACTTAGATGTAGTTATGTGAAAGGTAGGCTAAATATAAGGAACCTCAGGGATAGTCCCCCATCTCCAATCTCATTTGGTGCTAAGTCATCATCCAATAAGAATACATATATATATATATATATATATATATATGTACATGCTTTTCATTTGATCATAAGTCATTTCAAATCATATTCATGAATACTTGGGCTTAGGATCCAAATCATACTTCAATTCATGCTCTCTTGCGTAGGAATAGCTCATTCATAACTTATACATAATGGTGTATAAACACTCATGAGTGCTTAAAGATATATCATAGACATCATTGTGATTATATTTATTTAATAACTATAATTGCCTTGAAATTATATTCATAGTCATACTTGATAGTCAAATCTATAGTAAAACTTCATGAAAAGTCATGTTCATGCATGCATATGACATAAAGAATGGAGGAATATCATGGGGACTTGAAATCATACTTAAGTTGTGAAATTCAGATAGAATCATGTATAAACAATGATGAAACCAATATATGGATCATAAGTAAAACTACCCATGTATGAAATCAAGTTTAAAAGGGACATACAAGCTCATAGTGTATAGAAATCATGTAATCAATAGAATAAGGAGTAATTCATGCTTACATTAACATTTAAGAATGACCCATAACATAATCTTACCAATTCAAAACCAAATCAAGAAAATGAACCTTAAAGTTCATCAAAAGTGTGAAATAGGAATTGGGTTTCATGATTGAAATGAAATCATTAATGAAAAAACACATACCTTTCTTCAATTAGAGAGATTAAGATGAGATAAGCTTGAACTTGAAAACACACTTGGGACCTCACCTTTATTCTTCAAGGTGTAGGATTGAATGATGGATTGAGACATGTATTTTAGAAACTAATTGTTGGAATTAAAATAAAGTGCATCGAAAATGACTAAGGCTAATTTAAGAGTGTTAAGATAGGAAAAAAGTCTTAAACGACCAAGGATTGGGGTCAAAATAATAAAATGGCCCCACATAAGATAGAGCCATAAGTGAGCACGGAGCCTTACACAAAACCCCTCTATGGTCATGATGTGTACCATGTGTTGTACAGGGGTCCATTGTGGGTGACTTGAGGCAAAACCTTGAGGGCCTTGTAAGGGGCCCCTGCACAAGGTACACCACGGCTCGTGGTGTGTACCTGTAACAACCCAAAAATTTTCAAAATATGCTTATGGTTTGCCTTATATGATATACTACTGGTCATGATTAAGTTTTGGTAGCCACGGGTTGAGTTTAAGTGGTCGAACGCAAAATGGGCTAGTTGGTGGCTTAAAGGGACAGTTTGGGCAGTGTTCTTTAAATGGTCACAACTTTTGATGTAGGTTGATAAGTGTGGGCTACTACATTTCCAATTGACTCTCTTTGAATTATCTTTGCAACACAACTATTTTCACTCAATTCCAAGTTCGTATGAGAAAGTTATGGCCCAAAGAGTGAGACTGCCTGAAATTCGGAAAACACTCAAAAGGGGCCTTAACAATGGCTCAAGGCATGGGAGACGGACCGTGAAACTGTTCACGGTCTGTGTGGGTTTCCGTGAGATGGTTCAGGTGGCAAGGACCCACTCCACAAACTAAGTTAAGGTCCACGGACCACCCCACGACCCATGAGACCTCAAACAGACCGTTTGATGGTCCGTCAAGTGGGGCAAAATCTTGGCCAAGCTGTGGTTGGTCTAAATTTGACTAAGTCATTTTTATGGAGGTTTACACGGCCAGTGAGCAATTTGACGGGCACTGTAGCAACCGTTTGACTCTGCTTAGTCTCGGAAAGTTCCATTTTAATAATGGTAAATTTGTGATTTAACATTTCCCTAAGACCCTTTTTGGTACCCTAAGGTTTTCTAAACCCCTAAAACATTTCCCAAACACTCATTCACCCATTCAAACTCTCCTACACTCTCTTTATAAATTCTAAAACCCTCTTGGCCTCCATTGAAGAAAGCTTGGAGAATTTGGGGAAGACAACCTTGACCAAGTTTGACCTTGCAATTAGTTGGTGAAATTAATGTATGTGGGACATGATTCAAGGATTCTCTTTCATCCTTGAAGACCCTATGAACCCTAACTCTTTAAATTTAATTTTCTGTTTTCAATTAAGTTATGGGTTCTTCAATTATTATTGTAGAATAGCGTTGGGAATTGAGTGCTATAGTTATTAGGTGATTTAAACTTGATTTTAAACTTGAATTCATGGATGATTATTGAAACCCTTATTGATCAACTTTCATGTCCCTTTTCATGATTTAATTAAGCATGGATAACTTGTATTATGGCTTATTCAAGCATTTCTACATGATTTATGATGAAATGTCTTTCTAATTGTGAAATAAAGTCTTGATTTCCATTACCCATGTTATTGTATCTCATTTATGGCATGTGCATTGTTATTTGATCCTATGGAACCCATGATTGAAACTCTTGAAATTCATGTATTCATGTAATGTTATGACTTGTGATTACATAGTCCCATGCCATGGCTCTTTGAGCATAATGGGTGCTTGCACCATAATGACATGTCTTGATGCTTGCTTGCAAGCCCATGTATATGAGCTACTCTATTGCATTGACATGGAATGATCATGAAATAGTTTCTTGAAACTCTTGTTGGCCTATGGCCTAAGCATGTACATGATTTTTGAATAAAAGTTTTGACATGACTAAGATGCATGGTTTTGAAATGATGCTGTCTCTTGTTTCAAATGATACATGTGTATGTATATGTACGTATTCTCGTGGGATGAGGCTTACCACAGAGGGATTGGGAAAAACCCTTTTCGTCAAACCATATGCCACCATGGGTATATAAATCCCCGGATAGGGATTTCATGTCATGCTATCCCTTATTTAAGGGTGTCATGGGTTCTACTTGGCACGTAGGCCGTATCTGGATAGTGGCTCGTTCGGGTCACTCATGTTGTCATTTGAGGTTATATCCCCGCTATATATGAACATAGGATTTGCATTTCATGCATCATGGCATCTCATATTGTTATACTATTCTTTGGCTACGGGAATTGCTTTCGTATACTTGTCCCCTTGACATGTTGCTTAGTCATACTTCACTTGTCAAATGCATTGCATGCCTGCATACTTAGTACTTTATTGTGCTAACCCATATTCTTGTCTACATGCTCTACCGATGTAGGGACCGAGGGTGACACCTATATTCTACCGGACGATGCTTGATCACATTTTGAAGACTTGCTAGTGGTGAGCCCTTTTGTTCAAGGGCAATAGACACTGTCTATTCTAGACTTTATGTAATGTTATCTATTCTATTATGTCTTGAGGGTGAGCCTCAAACTTGTCGAGGCCCCGCTCATCTATATAAGAGGCATTGTTGGACAAATCTATACTCTTGTACGTTTGACTTATATGTTAAACCTTTGGTTATATTATATGACGCTACTTGGCTTGTCTTATGATCATGTCTCTCTTATTATGCTTATGGGAACTTGGCTTATTGGTCTTGATTATTAGAAGTGTCATTTATTATGCCTATTATATGAATGTTAGGGATTTGAATGACTATGTACTTATGTGTAAATTCCCAAAATCCCGGTGTGACCCCATAGTGGAATCCTATTATCCCTTGTCCTTAGAGATTATTGCTATGTGTTATGTGCAAACATGTTTATCCCATTCCCTACATCGTTCCCATAGCTAGAGTCCCTGGTCTCCAATCCCCTAGAACTTACGTGCTATGTGTTTAGTTTTCGCACTTCCGAACCGATGATGTGTGTAATGATACTATGATGGCTTGATCGAGGGTCTTCGAGTCCTCCTTCACCATGTCACATCTAGGAACCCTATCTGGGTCGTGATAGTACCAATAGTTGTGGTTTTCTTAGTGGTGGGCACGACCTCATGGCTCAACAAAAGAAGCCCTTTCCAAGTCCAAGGCTCCTTCCAAGTAACCTTTCACGCTCCATGGAGTGCACCATCGGGCCATAGAGGTCTCCTTGGAAAGTACCTTGGGCCAAAATTCTTCTAAAACATATTTTTGAGCAATTTTAAGGCCTTACGACGTCCGAGTCCTTACATCATGTCCACTTGGGAACATTCATCCTAGAATAAGCTAGAACATGGCTTGAAAAGCTAGATTTGAACATGTAACATCTTAATCATCAATGAATAATGCATAATCAACATTTGAAACAATGAAATAATTAAATCCATGCTAAAAGCATCATTTAAATTAGTTTTGTGCATATCTATGCATGACATGACATGAAAACATAGAAATAATGAAATTTGGACCATTTGGATGAGAAAAAGCTAGTACCTCTGGCTTGAGTAGATTATAATAGATAAGGGTATCGGTTCATCATTTCTTATTATGCTTGGTTATAAACATGTTGGTCCTTCTAAAGTAATTTAACCGAATCAATGTCTTGGTTACAAAGCCTTTTCACTTGCCTATCAAAAATCTCAACCAACTCCTCTTCATAGGTGAAGTTATTTTCAATGCCAACACTTTCCAATGTCACAATCGAACTAGGATCGCCAACAAATTTTCTTAGCATGGACACATGGAAAAAAAGGTGAATAGATATTATATCAAAAGCCAAATCAAATCTATAAGCAATATTGTCAATCCATTCAAAAATCTCATAAGGCCATACATACTAGGAACACAACTTGCCCTTTTTACAAAAATGCATCACTTCTTTCATAGGTGAAACCATCACATACATCCAATCACCGACTTTTAATTCATGATCCCTTCTTTTAACACCCGAATAAGACTTTTGATAACTTTGAGCCATTTAAACCTTTCTCAAATCAACTTCACTTTCCCCATAGACTCTAATACTAAATATGAACCAATCAATGCAATCACACCTATCTCAAACAATCCTATTGGGGACCTACATATCCTTCCGTACAAACCCTCAAATGGTTCCATTCTAATGCTAGAATGATAATTGTAGTTGTAGGTGAACTTAATAAGCGGTAGGTGACCATGCCAATTTCCTTTGAACTCCATCACACAAGCCCTTAACATGTCTTCAAACCCTTAAAATATCTTTAAAAGTTTCAATTTTCCTCTCGATTTGTGCAACAACTTGAGGATTGAAAGTGGTACTCAACTTTACCTTAGTAGCAATGCCTTTCTAAAACGATCTCTAGAAGTGAGAAGTGAATAAGGTACCATTATCTGATATGACAAACATAGGCACAACATGTACTCTAACCAACTCCCAGATGTATAACTTGGCATAACCCTCGGCATTGAAAGTATTCTTCATGGGCAAGAAATGAGTTGACCTAGTTATCCTATCCACAATAAAGCAAATAGAGTTTAATTGCTTCTAGGTATAGGGAAAACCAATCACAAAGTCTATAGTTACATCTTCCCACTTCTAAGTAGGAATCTTGGTATCTTGGGCAAAACTACCAGAACTTTGGTGCTTTACCTTCACTGTTTAGAAATTAGGACATTCTAATATGAATTTTGCTATGTCTCTTTTCATGCCATTCCACCAATACAAGTCTCTCAAGTCCAGATACATCTTGCTTAATCCCGGATGTATAGAATAGGAAGAAATGTGGGAATTTGTCATGATCACCTCCCTAAGACCATCAATGTCAAGAACACACAATTGATGTTGATATTGAAGTACACCATCTCCCCTTTAGGAGAAAATCTCTGTCTTTTTTCGACAACCAACTTCTTTAACTCAACCAATGATAGATACAAGTCTTGTTTATCTTTGACATCAACAACAACAGAAGAGTCAGCCCCATTCTTAACATTAATGCCATAACCATTAGAATCAATTAACCTAACACCCAATCTAGCCAAATGGTGCACATCCTTCACCAATTCCTTCTTGGCCTCATCAATATGAACCGTGCTACCCATAAATAGTCTACAAAGGGCATCAACTACAATTTTTTCCTTGTTGGGATGATATTACACACTTTTTTCATAGTCTTTAAGAAGTTCCACCCATCCCATTTGCCTCAAATTAAGATCTTTTTGAGTAAACACATATTGCGAACTCTTGTGATCAACGAATACATCAACATGAACTCCATAGAGATAATGTCGCCAATTCTTCAAAGCAAACACCATAGCCGCTAATTCAAGATCATGGTTAAGATAATTTTGTTCATGCACCTTTAACTACCAAGATGCATAAGCTATAACCTTGCTATATTGCGTAAGCACACAACCCAAACCAATCTGAGAAGCATCACAATTTACCAGGAACCATCCTACGCCATCTGATATTGTCAAAATAGGAGTCGATGTAAGCAGATCATTAAAATTTTAAAATCTCTTCTCACACTCATCTATCCATGTGAACTTGGTCTTCTTCTAAGTCAACTTAGTCAATGGTTAAGCAACAAATGAAAAACCTTAAACAATCCTCTGATAGTAACTAGCTAATCTAAGAAAACTCTTAATATTTGAAAGAGTCAATGGTCTAGGCAAATTTTTCACGGCCTCAGTCTTCATTGGACAAACCCTAATATCATCACCAGATACAACATGACCAATAAAAGCTACCTCATCCAACTAAAACTCACATTTACTGAACTTGGCAAATAATGTTTTCTCTTTCAAAGTAAGAAGAACCATTCTCAAGTAATCCATATGCTCTTGTTCAATACGATAATAAATCAAAATATCATCAATGAAGACATCCACAAAAGTATCAAGGAATGGCTTGAACACCCAATTCATACGATCCATAAATATTGTTGGAGCATTATTCAACCCGAAAGACATCACCATGAACTCAAAGTGCCAATATCTAGTCTAGAAAGTTGTCTTGGGAATATCACATCCCTTTATCCTCAACTAATGATAACTAGAATGAAGGTCAATCTTGGAGAAATGAGTAGCACCTAGTAACTAATCAAATAAATCATCAATCCTTGGCAATAGATACTTAATTTTTATAGTCGCCTTGTTCAATTTTTAATAATCAATAAACATTCAAAGTGACCCATCCTTCTTTCTCACAAATAACATAGAAGCACCCCATGGTGATATACTTGGTCTAATAAATCATTTTTCTAAGAAATATTTCAACTAATCCTTCAACTCCTTCAATTTATTTGGTTCCATATAGCAAGGAGGAGTGGAAATAAATTTAGTATCGGGATAAAGATCTATGTAAAAGTCTACTTCCCATTCAGGAGGATAATAAGGAAAATCATTGGGAAATACATCCAAAAATGTATTAACCACAGGAACAGACTAACGAGTAGGGGACTCAGACTCAACAACTCTAACCCTTACTATAAACTTGATGCACCCCTTAGAAATTTTTTTCCGAGCTTTGAGATATGAGATAAATCGGCCCTTAAAAGTGAAGTCACTACCTACCCACATAAGAATAGGTTTATTTGGAAACCAAAACTTAACCATTTTAGTCCTAAAATCTATAAAGGCATATGAAGTATGCAACCAATACATCATGAGAATGACATCAGAATCACACATCCTAAGTTCAACAAGATCACAAGGAAGGACTTTATGCAAGATTGAAATAGGAAAACCCCAATAGACTCTCCCATGGAAGTATATACTAAGAATGGATCCCTTAAGATATAAGGACACAAAACAAACTTAATAGCAAAGAATGGAGTCAAAAAAGATAAATTTACATTTGAATTAAGAAAAGCAAAAGTATCAAATTCAAAGACTTTCAACATACTGGTTACCACATTGAAAGTCTCCTCCACCTCCTAGCTAGCATGTAGATCATAGAACCTTTTTTTTCAAGGAGCACCATCTTGTTGTGCCTGTAGTTGGACTCAACAATGGAGAACCATTTTCCCTTTCTTTGGAGCACTAGGAGAAACAAAATATTTATGGCCCATCTTGCAAAACCATAGAAAAGCACCAGTATCCCTCAAGAATCTCCCCAAGTGATTCTTTCCACACTTGTCACACTAAGGATGTTTTGACCCACCTTTCCTTTGTGCCTTCAGATAAGGCACCTTTTCATTAGAAACCCTTGGTTTCTAACCTTTGCCTTGTTGAAAGCTACCATTACACTACCACTTCTATAGTTTGAGAACCCACCATCACAATAAGCTCTCTTGGAATCCTACATTCTCCTTTCCTTGAGCTCCTCCCCTTCAATGTATTCAATATATGTCATGAGTCTAGAAATGCCCATCTCCCATATAAGCATAGTCATATGGCATTCTTTCACAACAAAGTATGAAATTCCCTAGAAAGTTTGTGCATTCTAGAATAGGGGTCTGCCACTAGTATAACAGCATACTTGAAGAGTTTAGTAAATTTATGGGCATATTTCCTCACACTAATTACACCCTATTCAAGGTTGATAGATTCAGTCAGCTTGACCTCTCTAAGCTCAAGAGGAAAGAAATGATCCAGAAAGCCAACATAAACTCCTCCCAACCTGTTTTTTCTCCCACTCTCTCTATCAACCATTAACTATACCACACTTAGGCAACTCATTTGAACTGATGGGCAACCAACTTAACTGTTTCCTTAGAAGACACTCTCATAATAGTCAGCACCTTGCATACTTAATCAATAAACTCCTAAGCATCCTCATCAACTTTGAAACCATGGAATTCAAGAGGATTCATCTGGGAAACATCCCTTACCCTAGAATCTTGAATGGGCACATGAGGTGGATGTGCAACCTATCCCACTCAGATAGCCATAGCACACGCCATCATAGCAATTGGGGTGTAAAATTTAGCATTAGTCATCGACTTTTCCATAGGCTCTTGGGGAGCTTGACCTTCATCAACAAGACCCAGTCAAGGCTATGGAGCTCTTCTTTGAGGAATCATCTATAAAGTTATCAAACAACATTCACTATATTAGGAAACCTTAGGACATATTGTATGGAACGACATGAATTATCAAGAAGAGAGACATTTCCTAAAACATCTTGTAGACTCTTACTCATAGATATGGTGCTCTTAAACCCATGAATAATACTCTACTCAATGTGACATGTTGGACTCAAAAGACCATGTAAAAAACTTTTTGCTCTTATACTATGTTTATCAAAAAAAGAGATGAAGAGTACAAAGTTAGAAAAGAATTGGAAGTTGAAGCAAAAAATACTCAACATGAAGGGAATAAGACAACACAACAGATAAAAGAGGATAAGAGAAAAATCAAGGACAAAAGAGTAGAAGATACATCTAAATTAGACCAAAAGCAAGAGAATAGACAACAGATGGATCAATGGAAAACTCAAGGAAAAAAGGCCAAAAGAAAAACTTGAAGCAAGGACAACAAGAGAACATACAAACTCTCCATCAAGAGCAGACTAGCAAAAAGGAAATACAAAATGACAAAAGAAGACCAGGCAAGCACTCTACAACTGAAAAAGGTCAATGTTATGTTGATCTTGAATATCAAGATCAGCCCACTAACTATATTGCAGAGGGATAAACAACCCAGAACTACAACAACAACAAATCAGTGCAGGAACTAATAAGTCAGAAACAAAGGAATGAAGGGACCACTTTAAAGGAAGTCAACAGCAAGGAGAAATCGAACAAGCAACAACCTCTTAAAAAGAGGCAAGGTATTGACTTATCCTCCCATGGGAGGAATGGGATAGATCTTCTGGCCCATTCCCTCATCCCCCCTACTATTGAAGATAATATTACTTTGTCCTCCATTGGAGTTGGTGGAGGTCAGGAGGTGCTTCAGGAGGACTCTTCTAACTTCTAGGATGGGCTACCAAGGGGGGGGAGTTTGACTCATATTCTGCATGAGTTTGAAACTGGCCCTAGTTTAGACCTTAGAGCCCCTGCAACCTCTATTATCCAGCAGGAAAACTTGAGCCTACAGGGGATACCCAATATGGGGTCTATGGCCAAAGTTCTGGCTCAATTGCTAGCACTAGCTTTACAGGAAACAAGACTAAAGGGAACAATATGAGCAAAAAAAAGAGAGATGTTCTTAACAAAATAATGTAAAGACAGCAAAGAAGTGGTGAAACCCCTCAGAATGTAGAAAGGAGTGATACACCAGAAGGTAATCAAAGGAAAAGAAAAGAAACCTCCTTGAAAGATAAGGAAACATAACAGACCCTTACACCCCTGAATGGAATGAACCACACAAAATGCACCCTGAACTTTGAACCACCTTTACCTAGTGAAGAGGTGGATGAATATCAGATGATACACTCAGAGGATGAATTAATCAAGGACAACCTCCCAGTTAATGAAGGGGAAGTGGAAGAAACTTGTGAGTATCTAATACAGGCTTTCAGTCCCTCCAAGGAAAAGGAGGACAATGATGATCTCCAAAAAGTCACACAAGAGCAAGAACTGTCTCCTAGGAATGTCCTTCAAAAAACAACTAGGAAAAAGAATACCAAGAAAGCTTAATCTGCAACAGGAGGTAGAACCACTACTAGGTTATTTTCTACAAAACCATCCCAATGAATAGGTCTTTAGTATGGAATGTTAGGGGTATCAATACCCAAGGTGTTGTGGAAAGACTCAAAGTGCTTAAGAAAATCCACCATTTGGACATAATCTCTATCCTGGAACCTTTCTCAAATACTACTAGGATTGACAAGTTTAGGATGCAACTGGCTATGGACAAAGCCATTAGCAATCCTAATGGACTCTGATGAGCAACAAGTTACTTGTGTCATTCATCAACCTCAAGTGAATTCCAAGTACATAACTACTTTTGTGTATGCCAAGTGCAGGGATCAACTAAGGAGACCCCTGTGGGATAAGATGCTCCATTTAGCCAGTGATCACAATAACAGTCCATGGTGTATCATTGGTGACTTTAATACGATCATCAACACTGAAGAAAAGTGTGGGGGTATACCTTACAATATCAGGAAAAGCCTAGAATTCATTGGCATTATTGAGGATTGTGGGCTACAGGACTTAGGCTTCTCAGGACAACAATTTACTTGGTGTACTAAAAGATGAATTGGGGCTACTATATGGAAGAGGCTTGATAGGGGAATTGTAAATGATAAATAGTTGGAGAGTGTGCCTCAAACCACTATCACTCATCTACCCTCAGTAGGATCTGACCACTGCCCCCTCTTAACGGATATGAAGATTACAACTAATAACCCTATTAGGTACTTCAAATTCCTCTATTGTTGGATTGACGAAGAAATTTTTATGGATACTGTTAGGAACTGTTGGAACATGGACACCAGTGGTAATCCTATGAGAGTCTTCCACAATAAGCTTAAAATACTGACCACCACTCTGAGTAAGGGGTCAAAGGAATAGTTTGGAGACATTCTCTTAAAAGTCAAACATTTTGAGGAAAAGACTAGAGAGGCTGAACTTGAGCTGATCAATCAGAAATCTGAAGAGAAGAGGAGTGTACTCCATAAGACCAATGCTGAATACATCAAGTACTTAAACATGGAGGAAGCAATTCTCAGGAAAAAAACTCAACTACATTGGTTCAAAGAAGGGGATGCTACTACAAAATACTTTCATGCACTGGTTAGGGGGAGAAGGAGAAAACTCCTCATTTAGAATATTCAGGATGAAAATGGGAATCTGATCCAGGAGGAGGAATCTATAGATAAGGAAGCAGTTCATCATTTTCAAGAGATTTTCACAGGGGAGGAAAAATACATTGAAGGAGAGGAGTTGAACTGCATTCCCTCAATGGTAAATCATGATCAGAATTTCAAGCTCGAGGCAACACCTGATTTAGAAGAGTTTAAGCAAGTGCTCCAATATATGAACCCTAATTCATCTGCTAGCCCTTATGGCTTCAATGCCAGGTTTTACCAATCTTGTTGGGAGATAATCAAGATGGACTTGCTGAAAGTTGTTCAGGCCTTTTTTAATGGGCAAGAAATACCTAAATACTTCTCCCATTCTTGCATTGTTCTGATTCCCAAAACCATCAACCCTAACAGCTTCTCAAATTACAGACCCATTAGCCTAAGTACCTGTATTTGCAAGATCTTCTCTAAAATCCTCTCTTCAAGGCTTTCTAATATCCTTCCTAGCCTTATCTATAGGAACCAATCAGGATTCATCAAAGGAAGTAACATAGCAGAAAACATCATGCTTTCCCAGGAAATCATCCACCAGATCAAGAAACCTATGAGAGGGGGAAATATGGTGAATAAATTTGACATGGCCAAGGCCTATGATAGAGTCTCCTGGTCCTACATTTGCTTGGTAATGAGGAAAATGGGATTTGGTGAGCAATTTATTGACCTCTGTTGGAGGATAATGAGCTATAACTGGTATTCCATTATAATTAATGGGGCCAGACATAGATTTTTCCACTCTATCAGAGGGCTAAACAGGGAGACCCCCTCTCACCTGCTCTATTCATCTTAGGGGCTGAAGTGTTAACTAGAAGCCTGAAAAGACTCCATGATGACCCTAATTTTCAAACCTTCTATATGAACAAAAAGGGCCCTCAGATCAATCAGCTTAGTTTTGTTGATGATGTCATCCTGTTCATAGCTGGTAACAATGAGTCCTTAACAAGTATCATGAAGGTCTTGAACTCTTATGAGAAGGTTTCAGGTCAAATGATCAATAAGAGTAAGAGCCATCTCATGGTCCCTGTCAACACTTCCCATTCTGAGTGTGAGAGAATTAAAGCTACTACTGGCTTCACCCAAAAGAAGAATCCCATTACCTACCTGGGATACCCCTTACATATAGGTAGGCAAAGGGTCATACACTTTTCTGACATGGTCTTTAAAGTTATCAATAGGATTTCTGGATGGCAAGCAAGAATCTTAATCTATGAGGGGAAAGCAACTCTGATCAAACATGTCCTCTAATCTCTTCCTATTTATCTGCTAGCTGCCATTGTTTCTCCTTCTACCACTCTGAACCAAATCCAAGGTCTAGCAGCTGACTTCATTTTGGGGAGAATTGAACAAAGGAAAAAATACCACTGGGCCTCCTGGAAGAGCCTAAGTTATCCTTTAGCAGAATGAAAAATTGGATTCAGAAAACTTAAGGATGTCTGCAAGGCCTTTCAAGTCAAGCACTGGTGGAGCTTCATAAGTAATACATCCCTCTGGGTTGAGTTTCTGAAGGCCAAATATTGCCAAAGGGCAAATCCTCTGACTAAGAAAAGTGACAATAAAGACTCTCTCATTTGGAAACATATGATGG
>JBCEWC010004339.1:0-27572 GCA_038996855.1 Solanum aculeatissimum | reverse complement strand
TTTAAGCATCAAAAGTGTTGTATTTTGACAGCACATCAACACCCTCAACTTAAAATTATTGTTTGTCCTCAAGTGATGGACTCAATCTACGTAAGTAGTATAGTAACACATAAACCTCAATCTAACGGCATGCATCATATCAAATTCTAGCACAGATATCCACACCACTTCCAATCACATATCTAGTAGTTATCAGACAAACCAATGTAGATCAATATATCCAACAGTGCAACTATGACAAGCAATGTAACTTATGTTAATCAAAATTCACTGAATTAGTCTAATATTAACAATGCAATGCAAGTGCCCTCACAGAAAGAAGTCTTATCTCTCACTCATGATGATGTTTTTCAGATTCAATACTTGGGATTGCATAACCTCACTCGCTCTCGCAAAAGATATTCAAAATACTGTGAAAAATACCATATGTTTGCCCCTATACTCATGACTATGACGTTCAACTAGTTGGACTAGGATCACTTTAGGACTTTCTAGGCTTGTAACATAGGCTCAGGGGGCTTTGGTGTGATATTTTGGGAATATAGTGACTAAAGGCACTTCTTGACACTGCATTTTTCTACACTTTTACCCTACCGACCTTATCATTTTCATCATGTTCTCCCTTTTTCTCCCATTTTAGGCTTTGTAGGGTGCATTACTCTTATTTTTAGCTCATTGCCTTGTATTTTCACACTTTTTTGCTTTTCAGCACATTATTTAGGCAATTCACTATTTTTCTTGCACCCTTTTAAATATTTTTTCCCTTTATCTATATCACTATTTTTTCCCTCATCTTTCATGACTTTTTCTTACACTAGCCACCCTCAACTTAGGGTTTTGGCATGAGTTGAGGTGCACAATATCCATCCTTTGAACCAGGACCATTGTGGGTAGCCACCCTCAACTTAGGCTTTTTGCCTTAGTCAAGGTGCACAATGTTCAAGGAAGGACCAGGGCCAATTTTAGGATTTATCATTCATCAAGATTAGGTTACTTAGATATTTACAAAGAAAGGGTACATGTCAGGCTCAAATATTAGGATCAAGGGATATATTACACATTTGGTTGGTTATTTAGGCTAAGTGGACTAATAAGAACAATAGTCTAAGATCCTTTCCTAACCAACTAACCTATGATCTAAATCAGAGTAACAGGGCAAGTTCAGAATTGACACACTGTATATGAATTATGCAAATAAGCTCACACACACATGGCACTGATTACACTATCAACACAGACTCTCAGATCATGTTTTTCTTCACAATTCAACCTAACTTATCAGAACAAACACTGTCAAATAATCAATCATGTATGGTTGTTATCAAAGATAACTAACAAAATTTTAGTGGGTATCATTTTCAAAAAAAATGGTCATAGACATCAGTACTACATGCCACTAATACTACCTAAACATCCTAAATATGTCAGTTCAACATAAAGTAAATATCCTCAGGGAAAAAGAACAGAGGCAAGAAAACCCTTTGGAATCAAAAATTAGGATAGTTATAGGTCATAGCTACTTAGACTTCACTGAGGCCTATAACTACCCACACCCCATCGAAAAAGATGTGTATTGTCCCTAATGCACAAAAACTATCAAAATAAATAACAGGGGTAAAAGAGAAAACATACATGGGCGCCTAAGCTGCTCTCTGCTTGGGTTGCCTTCTAAGTAGCGCCTGATTTATTGTCGCAGAACGACTTGGTCTACTTGATTACTCAGACTTTATCAAATTCCCATACCTCCAGAGTGTCGACACCCAGTCTTTCTTCAATTGACACTTCTGGTTTCTTCTCACTTTAGGCATGGTTCTGATTGATTTGGACCATCTTTCACTAAACGCCATGCTGAAACAAAACAAAAACAACAAAAATGTAACATGAGAAGAATGTGGGTTACCCCCTCTCCCAAATTACTTGAACTAAACAAGTCTAGTTGTTTTCCCTGGCAACGGCACCAAAATATTTGATATCACTCAAGCTATACCTCTTTTTTAAGGTTAAAGTGGTTGTTGTCAAGTAGATAACCTAACCAAAGTTAGGGTCGTATCCCACAGGGAATATGGTAGACTCCAGAATAGTTCAATTGTAAAATGGGGTGATTAACCTACTTATCTCCCCAAAAAGAGGGGGTTGTAATTGCAAAGTAAACCTAGATTAATACAAGTGTTATGAAATCAGTAGAAGAGAAAACTAGGGTGATGTATTCCTCATGATTCCTTAACTCAGTATTACTAGATAATTGTAATCTTCTCCAGTGTGTAGATGCAAAATAATAAGTTAAATTTACCAAATACTTTGATCCAGCTGTAAAGTAATTATCACCACGGTATTTGATCAATCTTCGTGGTCTGACACTACTAACCCTTACCTATTATCTCAGTACAACCTCTCCTTGATCCAGTTTGGTTGATTAGATGAGAAAACATCAATCGAATCGTATTAATTATTCTATTTTCCTATTCATTACCTCCTTGATCTGGCAAGTAACACTAGGTGAGTTCTAATATTGGCAACCGTTAAAAAGAGTTCTAGATGAAAAGAATTAATTAATACATTCATACTCATTTTCCAAGCATTACGAATTATCTGGTTTTAATTCATTAGTTCTTTAGGGTTCCCACAACCCTAGTTGTGGATTTAGCTAATCATAATTAGTGAAGATGCAAGAATCATGTTAAGAAACAACATAATTGAACACTTATCCGAATGAAGTTAGGAACGAGAAATTCAACTCTTCAATAGAAATCTCAAAGTACGAATCAAGAACACAAAGATTATTTTTCTCTCCCTAAAACTACTGAAAACTATGAACTACTATGAACTTCCTAGAAAAAACTTATCAAAGAATAACCTAAAAATCTATTTATAATGTCTAAAATACAAAAACAAATCAAACTAGAAAAATTGGGTTAGCGCGCTCTACGGGCAACTTCTATCGGTCGTATAATGTTCCACGGCTCGTAGTCGAGGTTTCATGGACTATCTTCTGTATTACTGGAGCATTTTCTATGAGACACATCTATGGGTCGTATAAGATTCTACAGCCTGTGGAGGGTTTCGTCTGTAACCTTTTCAGCAAATCTTCAATTTCTGATCCTCAAGGCACAACTTCAACTTTATAACTCGTGGATTGATTTACGGCTCATTTGCATAATCGTAGAATCTTATTTAGAACATTATCCTTCACTGGAATTTGTTACAGCCACTTCTACGGCCTATAAAATCTTCCACAACCCATAAAGGGTTCTGTGGATCACCAAAAATTGCACTTTCAGCACACTTTGCCCAAAAATCATGCCAACCCTGTAATCCTGCAAAACAAACATAAAAACACATCAAATCTACTAACATCGCTTTGAGAACACATAAAATTCTAAATTTTAAGCATCAAAAGTGTTGTATTTTAACAACACATCAGAATATTACTTGGGGTCCACGAACCCCATTCACGACCCATAGAATGGTCTACGATCCATAAAGTTGGCTCGTGAACTGGAATACACAAAACTTTGCTTACTCAAAATAATTCTATGAATCAGTGTACGGGTCGTGTATTGAACCACGGCCCGTAGAATCGATCGTTGGGTCAACTTCTCTCACTTTTTAGCACTAGTTTGTTGACTAGCCTTGTTCCTATATCTCCTTTATAGAACAAACTATTACTGTATAAGTCACCAGTCCTTGAGTCCTAGATTACAACAAAAAACTAGAAAATTAATCTACCTACAAGTCAAGAAAGCTAAAAATAAAACAAAAACACAAATGTTACATCAGATATCTTGGGTTGCCTCCCAAGTAGCGTTTGATTTATTGTCGCGGTAACATAGACAACTTAGCTACTCAGACTTCACCAAGTGCCCAAACTTCCACCTTTAGATCATCGGGCCTCTTCATAGACTGACAGATATTGAAGATGACTTCTCTATCATTCAATCAAAACTTGAGTTGGACTGATTCTATGTCCACCAATGCTCGCCTAGTGTCTAGGAAACGTCTTCCCAAGATGATTAGGACTTTGACGTCAACTTTTTAATCTAGGATCATGAAGTCTTTGGGGAAGATGAATTTTTTAACTTTGACGAGAACATCATATTGTATCCTCATAGGCTTTTCACTATCTTGTATGCCATCAATAATCCCATGCTCCTCGGAGTAGAGGCTTCCAAGCGTAGCTTTTTGAATATTGCAAGAGGCATTAAGTTAATATTTATGCCTAAATCGCATAATGCCTTTGCAAATTCAACATCTTCAATAGTGCAGGGTATGGTGAATGCTCTCGGGTACTCTTTCTTTTGCACTAAGGACCTTGTTGCTATAGCACTACAATGTTGAAGATCTTGGGATAGCGCTTGGCTCACCGTCCTCTTTTTGGTCAGCAGGTCCTTCTGAACTTCGTATACTCGGGCATCTTCTCCAATGCCTCAATGAGAGGGATGTTGATCGTAAGTTGCTTCAATATAGAAATGAAGTGTTAAGACTTACATTCTTTCTCCTTCTTTTTAAGTCTCTGAGGGAAAGGAGGGGCAGGTCTAGGTATGGGTTTCAACTTTTATAGCGTTACTACCTCATCTCTCACCCCATTTTTGGTGCTAGCATCTTTGGTCTCTACATCTTTGCTATCAACCATCTCCTCATGCACCTCATCCTCATCAACTAGCATCGGTGGGTCAATGGTCTGTTTTCCATCACGTGTCATTATTGTCATACATTACCTCTCATTCTTTAGATTTTGCACTATGTTATTGGGTAATGTACCTTTTTGGAGTTGGTTCAACTGCGTCAACATTTGACCAAACTGTTGCTCTAGTTGCTTGATAGCAACAGAATGAGGCTCTATCTTCTGATTAATGTTGGAGATGTCAGATTTCATCCCCTTCAGCGTCTCATCCTGAGCATCATCCTTCTTCAATAATCTATCAAACATCTCCTCAATTTGTTAACTACCAACCCTAGTCACGATTATGCGGTGGAACATACGCTTCATTCTTATAACCATCTCTGCGACCCCAATCAGCATCTCTATCCTAGCCCATATTCCTATCATAGTATCCACCCCGGTTGTTGTCTCTGAAAGTGTCATCTTTAGTGAAGTTCCAACCTTAGTTTCCTTGACCTTGGCGCCAATAGTCTTGATTGAACCCTTAGGCGTTGGTCCGGAAACCCCTCGTCTAATCAGTGACAAAGCAACTGACCTCTTCATAGTAAGGCTCTTTGTATATGAGTGCTCGTGGAAGCTGATGATTGACTGCATTCATGCGCTCTTGACTCTGCTTTATCAATAACCCCATATTAGTACTAATTTGAGTCAGCTCTTGCATCACGTCCTCGTTTATCTGTGTATGTGTTGAATTAGTGTTAACTAAGAAAGTTTTTAATGGTCGAATTATCTCTTGTCCCCCATGCATTGTTCATCTTAACCACCTCTAACCATTCAGCTATGACCAAAAATGGACAATTTAAAAAAGAGCCTCCCATGATATTATCAGCCACAGTTTGGCCATTTTCATCTAAGGCTCGATAGAATATTTTCACCAAGGTATCATCCACGATCTCCTCAGGCGCTTTGTAAATCCCTCCCACGTAGTGTTTATCGAATCACCAAGCAACTGCTCAAAGTTATTGATTTGATTCTTCAGCTTCAGCTTTTTTATCTCGGAAAGAACCTTTTCAAAAAGGCCTTCTGCATTTCTGCCCAGCTGGTGATTGAACTTTGTGGGAGCTCGGATAATCATACTGTCGCCTTACCAGTTAAAGAAAATGGGAAGACACGTATCCCGATGGCATCCATGGATAGATTTTGGTTCCCCATCATGCTGTTGCAGACAAAGATGATATTGTGTATATGGTTATGCGGATCCTCTGATGGTAAGTCCACGAACAATCTTCTATTTTGCAACATTTGAAATAATCCACTTGAGATGACAAATTTTGTGTCATCTGGTAAACGAGGTAACATAATAGCTAGCTCCGGTGACATCCACTTTCATAGGGTCAAGCCAGTATTGATTCCACGTGTTAGTAGCGACTTGAAGATCCTGTGGTGGTGGATTCACACCCTCAAGTGGTGGTGGGTAATTATTATTCTGATTCAGTGTTGCATTTACGACATCATTTGCAGCATTGTTCGCATTGTTTTGGGTCATTATTCTTAATGTTCTCTAGGTCTCAGGGTCAAACAGAGTCAAGACATTGCCTCAACTACGAGTGTTTTGCATACACTACACTTGTACACTAAAATAAAATAAAAACAATAAAAAATGTAAAATAAAGAAAATAAGAGTCAATTCACAAATTACCCAAATTCAACTAATCTAAGTCGTATTCCCTGGCACCGGCACCAAAATTTTGATGTCGACCAAACTACACCTTCACTTAGAGGATAAGCGATCGTTGTCAAAACATATAACCTAACCAAGGTTAGGGTCGATCCCACAGGGAATATGGTTAGACCTGGAGTAATTACAAATAATTTGAGTTATATTAACCTACTTATCTCCCGAAAGGAGGAGATTTTATAATTGCAATAAGTAAACCTAGACTAGAAGCTAGTGTTGTGAAATCAATGAGAGAAGTAACTAGGGTATTGTGTTGCCCATGAATTCCTAACTTAGTATCACCAAATAATCATAATCATTTTTAGTGTGTAGCATGCAGAATGGTAAGTTAAGTTTATCAAACCTTTTGATCCAGGCAAGAGGTAAATTTTACTACATGATTTGATCCATCCCTGCAGTGTGACATTACTAACCCTTACCTTTTGTTCCAGTACAACCTCCCCTTGATCTAGTTTAATTGATTAGACGAGAGGGATCATATCAAATCCTGTTAACTGCCTTTTTCTTCTCATTCCTCACCACCTTGATCCAATCAATAAGAATTAGGGCAAGTTCTAACGTTAGTCACCGTTAAAAAGTATTCACATTGAAGGGCATAATTAATACATGCATGCACACTTTTCAAGAATTACAGATTATTCGGTTTTACCTTTTTAGTTCTTCATAGTTCTGACAACCCTAGTTGTGGATTTAGCTACGCATAATCATTGTAGATGAAGAAATCATGTTAAAGAGTAGCATAATTAATTAATTACAATGATGATTTTTAAGAACAAGATATCACAATATAATAATCACAAACTATTAGTTCTCAAAGTGTTTCTCTCTTCTCTCGTGCATCTCTTTACTATTTTCTATATCTGATATGTTCTCTTTTCTAAAAAAACCTAAGAACCTATTTATAATAACTAAAATACAAATTCAAAATGAAATAGGAAAACTGGATTCGACAGCTTCTACGAACTAAGTTATGGATCGTATAAAGAACCACGACACGTACCTAGGCTTCGTACTTTGCATCTTCCAAAAACTGACTTCAATTCCACTAGAACTTTTTATGGGTCGTCCTTTGACTTACGGCCCCTGGAGGGTTTCCTCTGCCAGCCTCTCTGAAACTCATCAAAATTTAATCCTCCAGGCACGACACTAATCCATGACTCGTGAGTAATTCTATGGCTCGTCTGACAGTCCGTGGATGTAACTCTTGAAAATTGGCCCTTCGCTGGATCTCACTCACGAAACCAACTTACGACCCGTAGAGTTGTCCGTAAATCACCAAAAACTGCAGTCCTGCAGCATTTTTTCCAAAATCATACTGAATCCTGTAATCTTGCAAAATTAACATAAAAACGCATCAAACTCACTAACATCTCTTTGAGAACACACAAAATTCTAAATTTTAAGCATCAAAAGTGTTGTATTTTGACAGTACATCAGGTCTCATCTGATTTTTTATGTCAAGATCAACCTATAAGGGTTTACCCACTACCATACACAGTGATTCCTCAAGAAATGGTAAAAAACAATAAGTTATATACAAGGTAAGTCACATTAGTTAATCAGAATAATATATATTTTTAAAAAAAATTCAAAACTAAACATACTTCACCATAACATATTAGACGTTATTTTATTTATAAAATTCCGCCGATAAAACTGAGTCGGAAATATTTTTATTTCATCCTTAATGGGATGGTTTATATTTTATAGTCACACAAACATCTTTATTCTGAGTTGTTTTAGAGTAAAATAAATGCATTTCATAATAACATATTAGACATTATTTTATTTACAAACTTCAGTCGGTAAAACTGACAGTGAACAGATTTTATAGACAGAAAATGTTACTGCTAGTAACGTTTTATAAGTGATTCATCACCACGGATAATATTTTATATGACATTAACAAATGTTGCCTTGGAATATCTGACATTCTTATATTTAAAATCGTTAATTGGACTAACAATTTTAGATTAATATGTTACTCACAAAAATAATTTTTTAGAATTTAATCACGAATAATCACATGCAAGAAAATAATCTTTTATATCTAATTATGATCTAATAGAGCAAAACCATCATAAAAAAATTATTTTGTTACAGCTTACTGGTCTCTTGTGAAAATGTTATATAACACATATGATGAATTATAAAAACATGTCTCCTTAAGATGAGTATGTGATTCTTCAAATAGGAAGAAATGTATGGCTATGAAAAAAGAATATCCATAAAAATCTTTTATATGTTATTTGAGGATCTACTGTGTAAAAAAAAAATGATAATATAAATATATAAGATTAAAAATAAATTTATAAAAATCATACTCTCTTCATCTCGATTTATATACAATATTTAAATTTCGAGAGTCAATCAATTATTCTTTGATCTTTATTTTTTGCATGTCTTTTGAATATTTGAATTATTGATTATTGTAACTTACTGTAATTTCTTTTACTTAGCTATCAAATATATAAAATTTATTCCAAATTTACAGGACATGATTTTTTGTGACTCGATTCTAAAGAATCGTTATTGTCCGTAACATATTTTTAAACTTGCCTTCAAGTAATGACTTTAAATGTTAAATAGTTCAAACTGACAAAGTTTGTCAATGTCGTATCAAATATTATTCGTGATAATAAATTATTAGGAAAAGAATCAAAAATGTCCTTAAACTATATGAAAGAAATAAAAATTCCCTTAATTTATACTTTAGTCCAAAAATATCCTTACTGTCAACACTTTTGTCCAAAAATGCCTTTATTGTTACTGAATGGGTCAGAAATGCCCTTCTCTAAATAAATATTTTTTTCTTTTTAAATATATTGTGATCCTAATAAAATATTATTTTTAAAGAATCTTTTTCTTATTTTATTTTTAAAAAATCACATTAACTAATAAAAATGCAAGAAAATAATTTTTCTTAATCTCATTTTATCAATTAAAATAAAACATCATACCCCTGTAACAAATAATATATGTCATAAATATAAGATCATAGTAAACCCAACATTAATTTTTCTTTAGATAACAATAAAAATAGTGATTATAATAAAGCAAAAAAATTAATTTATTATTTTTTCTCGAATTGAAGTAGGATAAATATTTGCTAATTAAAAAAATATTATTAGAAAAATAATGTGTTCAAAAATAAAATAAATAATAAATTTATTTTAAAAGGATATTTTTGACTCATTAAATTACAATAAGGACATTTTTTTACCAAAGTATTGACAGTAAGGGCATTTTTGGATCAAGCTATAAATGAAGGACATTTTTGTTTCTTTTATATAATTTAAGGACATTTTTTACCTGTTTCCCTAAATCATTTATAAAATGCTGTCAAATTTGCCAGTTGATTTTTTAAATAAAATAATATTTAATACATTACTGTAAAATACATTTATTCTAATTTTAAAATTTAAAAAAAAAATATATATATATATATATGATTAATATAATGGCTTACTTCGATCAAAAATTTCAAAAATCCTTGTAATTTGTCTAGCATTTTATAAACGTATCATTTCATTGTTATGTAACTTTTGGCCTTGGATATTTTCTCTAGTTAAATTATCTCTTTGTTTCAATTAATTATACGACATATTTTTAATCACTTTAAAAAATGATACATTTCTATATTTAATAATAGTTTAAGTTTTAAATTTATTTCACCCTTAATGGAATGATTTATATTCACACAAACTTCTCTATCTCTGACTTGTTGTAGACCACAAATTTCAAAGTTTTTTTTTCTTTAATTTCATATCAAATCAAATAATATCACATAAATTTCTTGCAACGTACAGTCAAATGAAAGAAATTTCTTGCAACGTACATGTATATCATGATTTTCTTTTACTTTTTGTTCTGTATGCAAAATTTAGCAGTATGATTAGTTCTAGCTGCATATTCTCCTCTCGTTTTCTGGGGAAGTAACTTTTGAGTGTTCATGAATTGAAATAAGCAAACTATACTAAGATAGACCCCAAAAAAAAAATTGAGCTAAATATTTTAGTCGGCAGCCATGTGATCTCCCGTTGAGCAGGAGAGGTAGGGAGCTTGCCCTATGTCCTTTTCTCTTGATAGTGGTGATATCAATAATCACATAATTTCTTATTTTTCTGTGTTTCTACTATTTGTTACTTCATTTTATTTTGTTATCTTGACATTTTGTTGTTATTTTTTCTTCTTGGAACCTGACTTCCCTTTTAAGTTAAGGATCTATGGAAACAACCTCTCTACAACATTACACTGAATATATTGTTGTTTTACTAATATGAGATATCAATATTTTAATGCGGTATAAAGTTCATGATTTTCATTGGTGTAAATCCAATCACCTAAATTTAAGATGATAAGAAACTCTCCACTGAATCGAGATAATTTCATCGATGAAATTTCAAGTTTTCAAGCTGGTCGGTAATATTAGGGAAGATGCATGAGTCCAATATAAGTGAAATGCAGCACTCAATTATCAACCTTCAACACATCTTCTGGACAAACAATCAGGCGCACACATATATTAAATGACTAATAATTAATATCGTTTCAATAAAATATAAATACGCTTATGAGAATTTTAGGATGTACTCCGTGGAAATTGAGTCACGAAAACATAACCTTTATGGAGAATTCTCAAAACAATGTATATCATAATTTAATTTTTCAATTGTTCTTCATTTAGGAACGAAGGGAACAATCAACGGGTGCTGCTTAGTCAGTCACATTTGACAGTTGCCAAATCAAAATAAGAAGAAAGATAAGTTAGCAAGTTCAGAGTAGTCGAATATGAATAAATTAAGGAATAATTGGACCAAGTTTTTTTAATAATTATCTTTTTGAGCACCCCCATAACTTGTTCAATTTAGTGAAGAGGTAGAAAGAGGGAAACCTTATAATGAGGAGAAAGAACCCTGGACGCAACAAAAGGTGATTTAAGAGAGGATGTGGGTAAAACAAAAGAGAAATATTTAACCCGTACAATTTTGGTGGATTGGGCAAAGTGGACATAATAAAATGATTGAAATCGACAACATTTTATTTTTTTAAAAACTTAGCTTAAGGTAAAAAAGCTCATGTCAAATAAATTAAATGAAAAAAACACCTAAAATGATTTCCAATCAATAGTTAAGTTATAAATTAAAGAAAAAATAGCTTTCTGACCTGAAGGATTGACCGATCATTTGAAAAATCAACTCAGTACCTGGCAATCAAAGAATTCGAAAGGGAAACGAAAAATACCACCTGTTGAAGTATCATACAAATTATAGACCTTCCCGCAAATAGCTCAGTGATCACCCTCTATCATTATTTATTATACAACCATACAAAAGCCAGAGTAGCAATAGTAAAAACAAATTTTACAGACCAGTGGAGGCGTTCAGCTAAAAAAATAAACACCACATCAGAAAAATGCGCTTCACTGAAATATGAGAAAATCCTTTTAAATATGTTTTTTGAAAAATGCATTTACATAGTTCCTTCCATTCATAACAACAGAGCAAAGTAACAAAAAAGGATTGTAATCCCTTGGAACTCATGAGGGGCATTAACATGAAATATATTACAAATGCAGACTACTGCTATTGATCACAACTTGCTCACTAACTAGAACTGCTAGTCACTATGTGTGCGCTAACTTGGCCAAAAGTACCATGTCTAATATTTTAACATCAAGGGTATCATCCACCTTTACAATCCCATCAGTGCCATCAACACCAATAAGCTTACCGGTTGCACCACGTTGGGGACCACCCATGATCTTGATTTTATCAGACTTCTTTGGTACAACTATATCAATTTCAGTTGGGTGCGCAATGATAGCGTCACCATTGCCGCTTGATCCAAGACCAATACTACAGGAACCATCCTGCTCCAGAAGCAAGTTAAAGAATGTTGGTTCATTTTCCAATGAAAACTGAAAGTATTCCCCCCCTTGAAAAGGCGGTTTTTTACTACAATTCTCAGCAAGATACAAAAGAGCAGATGAACAAACCTCTGATAAAAGCAGTCACCATTTTCAGAAATATGTATAACAAGTGCACAAACATATGCTGGTACATTATGAAGAATACAGCCATACGCATAGGTTTTATATACATTTAAACTATATACACACTTTCACATTATTGGCTTGTATAAACATTACTGATGATGGAAGAACACTCTGAAAAACGTGGTTAAATAACAAAAGGAGAACACACCGCATCAAAGTTAAAGAGTGAATAGTTTATAGAATTTAAATGCTTGTAAGTCGCAAAAATTATAGAACTAGAAAGATATCAATCATTTTGAGATGTCCCAGTACAAGTGAGAGTGACACACGAATTGGAAAAAAATGGGGTAAATAGTTTTAGTGATAAAAGTAAAAATAACATTACAAAGTTCAAGATCTAATCCAGCAAAATTAGAGAAAAATATCCAGCTTCTAACAAGAAACTCAGAAGTACAAAAACAAATACAATTTAAATTCATTATTTTCACTACCATACTTTAGGATACCTTGAATAAATATTTAATAATCACTTTCAACTAATATTTACAAGTGCAATGTCTATCTTTAGAGCACCATGCTCCCTCGTCCATTTGTCATCAATATCATTATTATTATTCTGCTATTATCTTATTAGACTACTGCTGTTAACTTGGGCTACTTTTTGTTGTCGGTAATCGTCTTTGCTACAGTATTTTGGAAAATGCTTTTCATGAGTCAAGGGTCTATTGAAAATGATCTCTCTACCTTACACAAGGTAGTGATACACCTCACTCTCCCCGGACCCCCACTTCTGGTATCAAACTAGTATGTTGTATCAACATGTGCAATGCATCTTCTTAGGAAGTGGTTAAGAGGTTTTTATGTATTTCCCAAAGAGAATACCCAATCTATGTGACATCTTTTGCTTTTCGAGATTCAAACAATCATATATTTGGATGATATCTTTTAATTTTTTGAAATAAAATTACATATTTCAAACTGCATAAAAGGTATTATAAATTACAATAATTAATTATAACTAAAAGACATGAAAAATTTATGGTCAAATAACAATTTGTTTTAACTCTCGAAATCCAAACACTATCACATAAATGGGACAGAAGGCAAATTAATATTTATCACATGCGCAACCAGGTCATAGTATGTGAAGCAAATTCCAACTCAGGGGAAAAACAAATTAGTGCAGGATATACATACCGCTAGCACCTCATGGACAACTCCGGTGACAGTATCATCATTGGACTTCCGTACATTGACCAAGATATCAGGCAAGAGCCAAGGACCTTCCGTATCCCCACCTGCAATTTCAGCGTTGTCAACTATTACTGAATGATGAAAATGGTATTGCCTAAAGCTCTTCTAGATTAAATAATAAAATGAATTTGCAATAATGAAGAGCAGTAAAGGTCATTCTCCTCTATGTCTAAAATCATCGAGGTGTAAAGACAACTATTCAAACTTATTTGCATTCCTCATATTGTGATTTTGACTAACATTAGAGCAATTTTAACATTATAATCAACACAAAGCACTGAAATTACCAGTTTCAAAAAAAAAAAAAAAACACTCAGAATATGGAAAAACTAAGCACATCAAGCTAAATGACAATTTTAATACTGCAATGATCTACAAATATCAACAAAAATATAGGTGTCATAATTACACATTATGACATTGAATTAAAATGCAGGGATGCCCCTAGTTCATGACTTTGCAAAGTGGAAACAAGAGATCATCTGATCTCAATAAAATGTTTTCATGCAGGGATGCCCCCAGTTCATGACTTCGCAAAGTGGAAACAAGAGATCATATGATCTCAATAAAATGTTCTCTTCCACTAGAATACAAGAGATTACGGGTAAAATATATAAAATCTGCAGTGATCACAAGTTTACCAGCTCAATAGTGTAATATGCTTCTCATTTTAACTTCTCAGCAAGATTTAATATAAGAGATTTATTATTCCAAAAGACAAAACAATTATTATTCCAAAAGACAAAACAATTGTGTCGAAAAGAGACGCACCTCCTATAGGCGACATCATATCCAACCCACCACTTCCAGGAGTCATTGGCTGCCCGCCAGGAGTGCCAGGTATATAGGCTGAACTTGGTGTCATTGGTGGTTGTCCACCAGGAGTTGATGGCAGGTAAGGACTTGGAGCATTAGCTGCATGGAACAAAGAAAAATGGCATTATATTCTCCATACAAGGAAACCAAAGAAGAAAATACAGCTCAAGCTCTTGCAAATGAGACTTTAGGTGTTACCATATGCAGAACCATTGTCTCTTGGAGTCCCGGCATCACTGTAATTACCGCTAGGAGTATTAGTCCAACCAGAACCAGGAGTAGGTGCTTCATACGCCCTTGAACGAGGACTAGGTGGCTGAAAAATGAACAAAGCATGATAATCTTTCTTTTAGAAAGAGAAAATCTATATTTATTTAAAAGCAAGAATCCCCTTAATGAAATGGTGTTCACCTCTCTTTAAAAAATCACATTAGACAGAATTGTCATTTAATTATTTTTCTAATATTTAGAAATTTTAAAATCAATTAATTACTTATTAATTTTTTCCTTACTTGAACTAGGTAGATAATCCTTAATAAGGAGGAAGTAAAATTACGTCTTGGGCTTAACTCACACCCCAAAAGTTAGCTCAAACGGAAAAGGATTGTCCAAGCCTTATAAATAGATCACTCAGCTCATTAACCACAGATGTGGAATTTTTTTATTCTTCAACACCCCACCTTAAGCCCAGGTTTGGACATCTAATGCGTGGTTAAATTTAATTTGGAGGTCCAACACATCGCGTTAAATGGATCATGCTCTGATATCGTGTAAAATTAGGTTTTTGACTTAATTCACAACCCAAAAAGCAAGCTCAAAGGAAGAAAGATTGACCAAACCTTATAATGAGACCACTCATCTCATTATCCACTGATGTGGGACTTTTTTCATTCAACAAAGGAGAAGATATAATGCATGAAACTTGATCCCTCTTGCGTTGATGTGGATTATTTGGGGAGAGAGCAATAGGAGAACTTTTGAGAGGGTGGAGCCGAGTTTTACTCGGGTGAGAAGTAGCCTCTGATCATGTATTCTCTCTTGGTGCACCCATAAAGTTTCGTGTTGTATAGAAAAATGGGTGAATTTTGTAAAGAATCATGTTTATAGATGCTTTACATTTTGATAAATCCCTCATATACCGTCAACTCTGACACGTTTATGAATGAAATACGTTTACCTTATCTAAAAAAAAGAATATCCTAATATGTACATGGGACTTCAAAATCAATTAAATTTTTACCATATAAAAACATTTTACTATTAAACTTTTGATAAATCCCTTATAATTATGGTTTTCAATGCAACCTATGTACTGGTTTTAGTCAAAAATATGCATATAAATATGAAATGAAAAAAATATTAAGAATAGGGTTCAACCCGAGAAAAGTAAAGGGTAAGAAAGACAAAGAACATGTTTTAAAATATTTATTTAGGAACCTTGATAAATACAAATCATGATTACTTCTTTATTTCTCAGGAAAGTTAAAAAACGGTTCAACTCCTAACAAGATAATTATAAATAATTTCATACTCCATTTATAGCAAATGAAGAAATAGATTCTCCAAAATATATAATTCATGTTAAAATCTTCATTATTTCTTTATTATTGTTACTTAATTTTTCAATTAATAAAAAGTACTCTTTTCTTATATAATGACATTATGCATGTAGTAACTGGAGTCCTATCTTGATGGAGGTACAAACTCGGCTCAAACTGAGGAGCTTGGTGGGCTCTCTCTCAGAAGACATTTCCGACATCCCTACTGTGTCGGAAATACGAAGATGGGTGAGCAGTACCTGGAAGGAGTCGCATGGAACCAACGTTTACGAAATGGGCCAAGATCAATCCATGCTCAAATTATATTCTAAGATAGAAGGAGAACATGTTATGAGAGGTGATTGGCACTGGAACAAACACAAACTCAACCCGCAATGGTGGTCACTGACAGTGAGAATTGAGATCCGTTGCAAGACATGAAAAGGTGAATCAAAGTCTGGATCAGGCTTATAAGGTCTTTTCCCTTCAGTAATGTCCAACAGGTTTTCAAGGGGATCAGAGACTTCTGTGGTGGCTGAATTCAAACTGAAGAGGCAGTTGAGAAATCACTTGAAATAGGGTGAAGGCCACAAAGTCCCAGAAGTGGTGAAGGTGGAAAGTGAAGGTTTCGCTCTGAGATTCAAATTTGGTGTGAAGCTCCGGTGAGAACCAGCATCAAGGCTGACAGAAGAGAGAGAACAATGGACCAGCAGGTAATAGAAGGCACACATAGTACCAGGTAGCATTTCAAGGTGAATAGGAATGAATGGGGCACTTGGGATGTTCAAAAGAGGCGGAGGCCTTCTCAAAGTTGGAAAACCCGCATGACTTGCCACGTGGGAACATTATCCAGCCAAAAACCCTCTTATCCAATAAAACGGCTGCCACTAAAAAGAAAATGGATCCAAATCTACAGACCCAAAGTCAGCATTATATCATGGAATGTTAAAAGAGGGTTGAATCAACAAATGAAGACGATGCTAACAGAAAAGGTTCAATGTGGAAGGCCAATGTAACTTTTTTTGGGAACACCTTTCCATACTTTGTATCTGGAGTACTTCATTTAATTTCTTCTGCAGTGTTATGAAGGAGATATTACTCTATTAATGCCATTATCAAAGAATTATGGCCTAATAGATGGGGAAAGCATGTACAACTGGATGCTAGTGGGACTAGAGGGGGCATTGTAACGTTATGGGATAGTTGCACTTTCAAGAGAGATATCAATATCAACAAGTAGTGTACTCCCACAAAGTAAGGTCTGGGAAGGATAAAAAGTATGCAGACCTTAACCTAGCTCTCTATCCTCAAAGGTAGAGATGTTTCTAATAGACCTTCGGCTCAAGGAAAAACAATCCAAAGTAGTCCAGAAAAATAGTAATGGAAATGAAAGCATAACAAAGTAAAATACTACGATAACAAGAAACAACAAAAATCGAATAACAAGAAACTACAGGAGCAATACTATGACTACTAGCATGGACAGATAGCAAGACAAAGCACTACTACTACCTAGTAACCTAACTTGTGTCCTCCACAACCTCATAAGGTTATATCCACAAACTATGATTTACACGTGCAACGTACTAGTCAGATTAAAGAGAAAAGTGCAGTTATATAGAAATAAAGTGGAAAGCGTTAAAACCTGATATTGTGGACTTGACCCCCAGGAAGCAGGGTTTCCATCTTCCCAATTATCCCTGGCAGTTTGCCATTACAACCATTTAATAAAAAAAGAATGGAATTGCAACTCACTAAATCTATGGCAGTAAAATTGACAAACTAAAATAGCGAGATCAATCTAAAGCAAGAGCATGCCACTTAAAGTGTAATCATGAACACACATGAAGACCAAAAATCAGTACTTACTGTATCTAGCAAATGCACAGTAGCTTTCAAGTTCAAGACCATTATTTTACAACTTTCAGCCGTACAAAGAAGAAAAATTTACGCGTCAATAGTACATGCACGGATCCATATTTCCTTAAACTAAACCACAGAAGACATGTATTACCTGTTTCAAGTAAAGACGAAGCTCTATTCGAGTTCTTCAAATCAGAGATCAATTAGTTTCAGGTCAAATAAGAACTAGGCAAAGGCAGATTACATAGCCTTCATTCTATTTTCAAAACCTTAAGCCATTGGGCTAATTTTCGCCAGTGATACAACATACCTAGGTGGACTCATTGGATTCCATGCTCTATCACGCATTGGCGTCCTCATGCCATCATGGATGGGTGTTGCTATAGAGGAAAATGACAAAAGAGCTAAAGTCAAACAGCTGGGAGTAAAAGAATGAAAAACACTATTGGAAGAGGGCAGCAGAATAATAGACCTCCAGGATCTCTCATTGGTGTCATAAATGGGTGCAGTGGAGTCCTTGAAGGATGTAATGGTGTTTCACTTCCCAAACTATATCTAGATGGTTCCCTGCAAACAGGATAAATTGTTAAGACAATGAATACTAAAAATAACCCAAATTTTAGAATGGAAATATACTTACCTGAATGGCGTCGACACATTAACATTATCGGAGATATGGTTGCGATCAACTGCAGGAAACATTGCAGTCAGAAATGAATGAAAGCAGTCAAAAGTTGGATAAACAAAAACTTCTCCTGCCTAAATTAGGATCTGTCCAAAAAGTGGGTTCAACAAAGCCTCCAGCCACAAATCACCTTTGCCCCAAACTACTCAGAAAAAATGAGGGCCATTCTCGACATTGAGGAAACACTTGCCTGTAACAACTTTCATCTGGGCTTCAAGTTCAACTCGGACTGAAGTTCCTTTGATATCAACAACACGCCCTTTACAACCTTTGAATGGTCCGAGGCGGATTTTCACATCAGCTCCAATTAAAGCATCGGTCCCTCTTCCACCTCTATGTCTGCCTCCATCTAGAGCACACCAAACATAAAAGTTGAGACTTAATTAAATGAACAACAACAAAACAAAGATAGAAATTGTGATAAATAGCATTTAATAATAAACATCGGATGACCAGGGCTCCACACCTGAACAAATTTTTTTAAAAAATTCACTTACAACATCCAGATATCACTATTATCAGAAACTTACAACTCATAGGTGGGCCACCTCTAGATGATCTCATTGGAGATTGAGGAGCACGTGGTGGAGCTCTCATATGCGCAAATCTTGATGACAAGGGGTTACCCTAGAGGAGTTCCATAGTAAGAACAATATTCGCCAGCAAGACAATTGTTGAGATAAAATTGCAAAAGTAAGAGTGAGCTCAAACTTCCAGAAACAAAAAAATAGTAGACATACATTTCTATCACCATTTGCCCGTGAGCCACCAACCAACACACAAGATTGGGTTTTGGCACAAATAAAACCAGCATGCTCAAGGTGATGACGATCATAAATAAAAACAACTCCTCTGAAAATGTGTTCTACAGGACCTTGTTTCCCCTATAAGTATCAAAAATAGTTATAACAACAACATACAAAATGTACGAACAACGTCAGTCACAAGAAAGTTTTTAGAAAAGCCAATACTCACTTTACACGGACCCTCAAGAACTTTTACCACGTCTTTCACCGCTAAGTGGTTCTTATACCGATCTTGGGCATTCCCTTTCTTTTCAACTTTCGCTTTGATCTCTCTAAGTCTAACAAGTGCTACCTCAGGTCTATCAGGCACGCCCTTAAGGACCTATATAACATCTCTCAAATGTGAGTAACATAATTAACAGAATAATTTCAATCTCAAACTACAGTACTTGCCTGGAAGGCTTCGCTGTCGACACGAATAATCACACCGAAGCTCTTATTACTGCAGAAAGTGTAATCAATCAAGAAATTCAGCTGTTGGTTCAAAAAGGGCTAAACTGTTTCAGGTTCCCTTTATTCTCTTAAAAAGCTAAATACTTACTCTAGTATTACAAGGTCATGGAGCTCATATTCCCCAATACGAGTGAGACCAGATGTTACTTCAGAACTCTCAACAACATTATCAGCAAAGACACGGAGCTGCAGTATCAAAAAAAAAAGTTGGATCACCATTGGTCTGAAGGCTTCAGATTAGAGACCTCAAATTCCAATGTACGCTCAACTTACAAGCTCCTTAGTTGTATCTGATACCAGGTTAACCACATGTCCCTGAACAGAGACAACCATACCGGTTGCGCCTTCAGATGAACCAGATACTACTTTCACGTGATTTCCAAGATCAAAGTACTTGCATAGTTCTTTGTCACTAAAAGCCAAAGTCTGCCGTCCAAGTAAGTTAGTAAAAATGACAGTACTCACTTCTTCTGAGACACTTGATGCATGAAAAATACATATTTAAAGAAGGGGAATATTACCAAAGGAAGGTCTTTCTGATTTGGTCTGATATGAACAGTGTCTTCTTCAACTTTCTCAACATGGCCTTTCAAGTTCCTAAGATCCCCCTTCACCACAATAACGCGGTCACCCTTCATAAAATGGCCTTTTTTCCTATTTGCAAACAAAGTAGATAGACTAGCCATATCGCCATCCCCACCCTCCCCAGTATGGCGAAATTTCTCAAGTTCATCAAAAGTTGGCTGTATGTTCAGTGTGCTGATTGATTTCATTGACACTGTCTTATATAAGAAGCCATCTTTGAACATCATACCCCCAATATTCTCAAAATAGTCACCTGACATTGGGTCTCGCCTACGTTCCACACGTAGATTCATCTCTCTGCAATCAATGAGAAACAGATTTAACAATTCAATATAGACCATTATAGTGCTCTTATTGCAACTAGAGACACAATTAATTACCTTGCTTCATCAATATTCATAAAGCGTGGTGGAGGAATAAATGCCTTTTTCTTGGGAGCTTCCCTCCCTTCCTACAAAAGCAGTACAACATGCAAGAAGGAACGTCAATTGTTACTTTCAACAACAAACATTTGTTTTGGATAGGTGAGCACAATTTTAATAATTGCCAAAATAACAGCTTCATATAATGCTGCGAATCTACAAAGATGTACAAATCAGCTGGTCCCAACCATCCCTCTAATGAGATAAGGAATTCAAAATGTTCTAACAAAATTTACATTTAATACTCATGTATTTCAAGAATACAGAACCTATCAGCTAACAATTATAAGAGTCAGAAAACAAAGACCAACCAAATAAACATACCAACTTGTTTGCAAGAGCCTGTAAATCAATCCTTGGAATTAATTTCACGACAACTTTCTGTCTCACATTATCTACATCCATAACCTATATAGCAGAAAGATCAAATGTCAGAAGAGAACATCAAATTTACTCATTCCAACACAAAATGCAGAATACTTGACAACCTTTGCAAGGTCTCCCTTGTAAGTTCCCATCTTCATTCTGACCCAAGTATCCCTGGCAAGATCAACCGCTTTGCTTTCAACAGAAAGGACATCAGTCATCTCTTTTATGGGAACCAGCATTATTTTAGCGGAGGCATATATATTGCGCATACCCTTGCATGCCTGTAGCATATAGGCAGGATACAAATAATCGGGTTATTGGATGGTTATACGATAGACACATTATTTTCACGAGTCACATAAATACAAGCCAAAACAGAGCATCTATGACATACCTCCCTCACGTGGGCTTCTTTGTCCGCTTCTATGTATACATAGTTCTTAAGATGATCAAGGGCTACCACTGATCGAATTTGCAATTCAGGTCCTCTATCAATTGCCTTTTGCATTAGACAAACAGCAACCTCTCTCTCACGGCCAATCTAAAACACATGATATAGCAACACATTACAAGACAAAATGACAGGTTATTAAAAAAATAAATAGAAATATAAAATGCCTAAACACACAAGGGAGTGGCCGAGCCAAGTGATCAATGAAGTGGGAATAGAACCACGAGGTCACGGGTTAAATCCTAATGGAGCCTAAAAACACTAGATGATTTTATTCCTTCTACCTAAGCCTTTATGGGTAGAGTTGCTCAGTACCCATGTTAGTGGAAGTAGCAGGTAACCAATGGAATAGTTGAGGTAGAATAAGATGCCCCGGACACCACTGTAATTTAAAAAAAAAAAAAAAAGATAAACTGCTGAACTTCATGGTAGCACACCAACACCATACCGCACATTTCACCATCCAGAGCTTTGGATCCCTGACAGATGGCAATAGAGCTTGTTGTTCAACATCTGTTGCTTCCTCATCATACTCTACATGAGGTGACCTCGCATATCTTTGCTTAATGCTTCTTGTAAGCTCCTCAAGGTCTTCTTCTTGGTCCTCATGCGGCAACAGTCGGTGACGATATTCACGTCTGGCACCATCCTCATCAGGTATATCTGCTCCACTATCTACTATGAAATCTGCATATGAAATCCTAACAATCAACACCCACAGATAAAAGGCAATGCAGGGAGAAAGATAAAACAGAAAAAGCTCAAAGTTATTACTCCGTTTTGTAAACAAGGCTCCCCTTAAATTTATTCTAGACAGAGACAAAACTCAGGTCACACCGGCTTCAAACTCAGAGACTGGACAAGAAATTCCAGCAAGTAGAAAGTAGACTGCAAATAAACTGTACATAGCTTCTCGAACTAAAGCTTTCCCGAAGACTAAAGTCACAGCTACAACAGTTAACCCAGAAAGTATTGTGTGTCAATAGTTGAATAATATCCTTTTTGGGGTTAAGTAGGAAAGTTTCGTTAAAGACCATCAAGAAGATGTATTAAAATGTTGCAAGAAAGAGAGAGCAAACACCCTTGTCTAGTCTAATACCAAGGAAGAAAAACATTCAAATAAATAGCACAACTACTTACACGAGCCTGATTGAGCCAGCTAATTAAGTAAGCACTTTGTTTTTAGAGCATAATTTGGAGCTAAGAACCCATCAAAATATCTATGATTTCTCGTTCCAGATGCATCATGAACACCGCTTTCATACGCTTTCTTGCTTTACTATTACGCATGACCCAGGCTAGTCCCAAAAAAGAGGAGAACATGCTGCTACTGGATGATGCAGGAATAGTGTATAACACTTTCTAACTCTTATCTGCTATCTAGCAAATATAGCATCTGTTCCATGTCTGAATGCTCCTCCTCCTAAGGTTAATTCGATATAAGGAAGATCCCATATAATGTTACCCAGCCAAAGCGGATCACTTCTAGTGGGTTGTTTTGTCTTCCAGATGAATTCCCAAAGCCGTTTCGCAATCAACTTCTTGTTGGAGCAGAGTGACTCGTCACAATGAATGTTCCATCTTTTGAGTCCCCCAAATAGTAACTTATCCTTGGCCTGAGGATTTGGGGTAACCCCTGGCTAGTTTAGCAAGCAATTCCATTATCGTATTCATCTTCCGGTCCTGAATGTACCTCCTAAGTGGTAGGTCACTATTGTTGTGCTGCCAATTTTGCTCTACATTAGCCTCTTGGTTGTTTGCCAGTGCATATAAATCAGGAAGCTCCTTTTTCGATGCCACTTTCATTTTTCCAGAATAATATGTGTGATCCATCTATTACCTAACATGAATGTTTAATTGAACTGGAACTCCTCTCACAGTTTAAAGATATGCCTCCAAAGACCTGTATGCTCTATCTTGTGACTTGAGAATATTTTGCTCAATTCACCATACTTTGCTCTAACTATAGCTGTCCACAGAGTTCACCTTATTATAGCACCAGTGTCATTTCACTGGCATACTCTTATTGTGTAATGGCAAGGTCTTCTATGCCAAGTCAAATGTTAAATAATTTCCTTTTAGCCAAAGGTGTTAACTATAACCGAGTTGTTAAAATAGGTTTGTGTTAAACATAGATTTGATTAAAGCTAAATTAAGAAGAGGACAACATCCAAATGGAGATGAAAGAGAGAGTTAAATAAGAGGAGATGTCATGGAGAAAGAAGTCAGGATGCTAGTGACTAATGCAGAGAGATAGAAATACCTTTTTTTTTCAAAAAATGGCCAATGCTAACAGAATGAATAATCATATTGCTGTGATAGAAGTAGATGGAACAATATTAGAGATCCAGTGGAGATTTAAAATGAACTTTTGGATTCTAATGAAAAGTTCATTTTGGAGAAACTTAGCAACCTACAAGCAATTTAGGACTAGCTCCTAAAATCACTGACGAAAAGAATATTTGGCTTCAAAAATCATTTGAAGAGGAGTTCCTTCAAGTAATAAAGCAATGCCTTAGTCACAAAGCTCAATGCCACATGGGTATGCTGCGGGTTCTTCCAAAAGTGCTGGAATCGCTTGAAAGAGGATACCATAGAGGCCTTCAATATATTTCCATGAGGGTAAGAAATTTGAGAAGAGCTTTAGAGCCACCTTTATATTTCTTATCCCTAAAAAGAGTGTGGCTAGAGAATTGAGAAATTGTAGACCTACTGGTCTACTTAGTAGTTTCTACAATATTGTGGCTAAAATTCTCATTGAGAGGTTGAACCGGCGATGCCTAAATTAGTGTCTAGCGGTCAGATGGCAATCTTGAAAGGGATGCAAATCATGGATGCAGCTACCAAGCTGGGCGAGAAGATACCAGGTATAATGTGCAAACTTGATATTGACAAGGCATACAATCATGAACATAGGGAATTCCTGTTAAGATTTAGTCTTTGAGAAGAGGATGAATTGGATTTGGCATTATATGACCACTTTCAAGTTCTCAGGTTATGTCTACTAAATGGACCGCCACAGGGTTTCTTTGCTTCCCAAAAAGGCTTCACACAATGAAATCTCATTTCTCCTTTCCTGTTGTTCTTATTGGCAATGGAGGACTTAGTAATAGGATCAACTTTACAGTTCTGAAAGCTGGATTAGTGGTTTCAGAGTGAAACTGCAGACAGGATAATGACCTCTCTATTTTCACATCTTGTCTATCCAGATAATTCACTTAATTTTGTGAATCAGAAGTGAACCAATTAAAGGCAATGGAGGCTTGGACATCTTGTCACACATCGTATTGGGGCAGCATGGACAAAATGGAGGCTTACCCCTCTAGAGTATTGTGTGATAGGAAGATACTACCTAAACTTAAAAGCAAGTTTTACAGAATGGTGGTTAGACCGTCTTTGCTATATGGGGTGGAGTGTATGTCAATCAAAAACTCGCATGTTCAGAAGATGCAGGTTGCGGAGATGAGGATGTCGAGATGGATGTGTGGACATACCAGGGGGATAAGATTGGGAATGAGATCATTCGGGGGAAAGTTAGGAGTGGCCTCTGTGGTAGACAAAAAGTTAGGAGTGGCCTCTGTGGTAGACAAAATGAGTAAAGCGAGACTGCGATGGTTTGGGCATGTGTAGAGAAGAAGTGCCGACGCTCTGGTTAGGAGGTGCGAGAGGATGGATTTAGGAGTTACACGAAAGGGTAGAGGTAGACCAAAAAAGTATCGGGGGGAGGTGATTTGACAGGATATGGTGCAGCTTCGTATCACCGAGGACATGACCTTAGATAGAAAGGAGTGGAGGTCGCGTATCAGGGTAGAAGGTTAGACAGCTAGTAGGGATAGAATGATGTTTGGTTGTGTGATTTAGTAAGCTATGAGGTAGTGGTAAGGTTTGCGTACATTTTACCCTCCCCAGACCCCACTTGTGGGATTCCACTGGGTATGTTGTTGTTGGTGTAGAAGTGAACCAATTAAGATATTTGAGGCTGATTGATTCTGTGTGCGCTTGAACTGGACCAAGAGCAGAATAATTCCATTGAACACAATTCAAGATCTGCAGAATGTTGTTGAAATTTTAGGATGGTAAACACAGTTTCTTCCAACTAGTTACCTGGGATTGCTTCTGGGGTGACAAGCAAAATCTTAACTTATTTGGCAATGAGTAGTGGATAGAAGCGAAATAAAATTGGCTAATTGGAAGAAACAATATCTTTCTCTAGGGGAAGATTAAGATTAATGAGCAGTGTACTGGATGGCGGATGCAGTCCTGACATATACAATGTCCTTATTTCTCATGTCATCCAAAGTAATCTTGTCAAATGCAGCATTAGCTTTAAAAGAAATTGCTTTGGACATTCAGTGAAAAGCTAACACCTTGTGAAGGAGAGCAGCAGCATAGAAATTAGGTCTTTTGAATGTACGATGCACCAACTGAGGTCCCTCTCCACAAGGAATTAGTATTTGGAGGAACGTGTGCTCCTTATGCCTGTTTCTCACAGCATATTGACTTCAAGGTCAGTAATGGAAGGAAGATTTCTTTATCGCAATATAAATGGCTGGGATATCTACCCCATAGAGATTAAAATTGGTACTTGACAAAGAATTCAAGTAACAGAAGGTTGAGCAGCAACAGTTGGAATATAAAATTCAGAAGAAACATATGTGATTGGAGCAGAAACAGGTTGCTGAATTCTTCAGTATACTGCCTTCATTAGTAAGCCTAACCACTGACGTAGATCATTTGATATCACAACAAAGGGATTTATATACTATCAAGACAAGTTTCAACACAAATTTAACTTCAACCAGCTTCTTTTCCGGACTTCAATTTTAAATATTTTTCCCAAGTTCAGCTTCAAACATATGTTCAAATTGAGCCTAAAGATCTGACAGGCCATGTTGATGAAAAATAAGACTCTCGACATATTCCAGATCCTACTTCATCTACTTATCCCGAAATTCCAATAAAAAACAATATGTCCAATCCATTTTTATGATGAGTTCTTCATTCTTTGACGCAGGCAAGTAAACAAATTAATAAATCAAATTAACAACCAAAAAAATCAGAAAAGATAAGTAAGTCTAACCGTCTTCGCCTTCTTCTTCCTCCTCATCCTCATCACTATCCACAGCAGCTTCTAGGTCAAAGAATTCCGAACCAGTCCTCCGTTTAGGGCGTCTTCTCCCACCTCCACCGCCATAATCATCATCGTCGTCGTCTTCATTCTCGTCCTCATCTTCCTCCGCCGCATCATCAATAAAATCTGATCTACGCCGCTTTCGTCCAGACTTCCCTCTATCATCATCTTCCTCCTCCTCCTCTAAATCCTCTTCTTCATACACGTCCTCTTCTTCTTCCTCCTCTGGTTCGTCGTCGTCGTCGTCGTAGTCCCGGTTGCGCGGCATATCGGAATCACTTCGAATTTGGAGAGTTTTGTTGAGTTTATAGCGAGATTTTCGAAATTCTGTAGGTCCAAGTGCTGAATTAGGAGGAGTTCACTGGATTGTATAGGGTGATGGAACCCTAGGTGAGAGAGGAGAAGATTTGGAGTGTAAACGGAAAATAATGGAGGAAAATACCAAAATGGTCCCTTAAGTTCTGTGGTTGAACTCAAAATAGTCCTTGAAATATATAATGGAGCACTAATGATCTGGTTATATTTTCTATTGGATGAAAATTTATATATTGTTATTAATATATTTAATTTGCAGTGAATGTTTATTATGTGGATTCCTTAATAGTTAGAAATCATATTTGAATACCAAGTAAGTTTCTTACTTGGAAATCAAATCAGTTTTTTCTTTATAAATATAAAGATTTTTTCCTTATAAGTATAAGGGTTTCATTCATTGTAAAATACAATTGAATATTCTTCGAGAGCAATAAGAAATTTTCTCTCTACTTTCTTATTTTTTTATTTTATACTTTCATAACACGTTATCAACACGAGACTCTACCGTCTTAAAGAGTGAAGGTTAAGTTTCAAGGCTAAGGTATTAT